>CAIGRP010004229.1:0-49034 GCA_903798385.1 Fraxinus cuspidata
TGGTCCAGGAACCTAACCTGTGTATCTCTTGGTGGTCTGTCAGATGTCTTCTCCAGGGCATATTTTTTATCTACATAAACATTCTTTATGAACTCACGAACTTTATCAACATTGCTGCAAGAGAAAGACATGGTTAACCTTCCAGTTCTGCAATTGACAGGTACTTCTGATCATAAAATAGTTCTTGCACCTATTATCAGGAAGTCTCTGCCTTTGTGGATCCCAGGCTGCTAAGTATATCTCTCTGGCACGCTGAACGAGTGATGCCTTGTAAGCAAACTGGAAAACAAGGTGCCTATGAGGGAAAAAATTGGAAACATGTCATAATTGCTTACCTGATTACCACCCTTTTGAAGAGCATCCACTTCTTGAGAAGTAAACTTAGCCATAGAAACAGACTTCACGCGATGAGTAAACTCACGACTGCACAAAAAGAATATTTTTCTAATATTGATGTCTTGAAATTATATTCTTCGTCAATACACTAAGCAAAAGAAAATGACAACTGATGAAAAAATTTGATCTAAATAACACCACAAGGAAGTGATCAAAGGTGATATGACATGTAGTCACGTTATGGCATAGAATACCCAATACACCACATGGGTTACTTGAATTTTGACGGAAATGAATGTATGCACATATCAGAATTGCACTCTTTAATGGTGGTGAGCAAAATGAACTTACTGTATTCCACTGCAAGTCATGCAAACAAAAGTCCAAAAGTTTGTGCAAACATATTGAGGTCCCTGCAGCCACAAAATAGTATCAACTCAAAACATTAATCCCAATAACAAGTATCTGAAGCTATATAAATCCTACTATTTTAACGAAAAAGAGATTAGGACTCATATTTATTACTTTAGGTTCTTTAGCATTGTATAAGGCACTAAAGCGTGTGTAACAAAATCATTTCTACAGAAGCTAATCAGATTAATTGTTATTCCAGTATTGTTTTTAAAAAACAAGAAGAAGAGATTAATGTTTTCTTAAAAGCCCAATTTATTACTGAATTTTTGCAATCAAACAGCTCCAAATACTGTTTCTTTATCTCAATCGAATAGAGATTTTCAATGAAGTATAACTTTTTCAAGATATTGAATCAAAATTTCAAAAAATGGAACAAATTAATATTATTACCAAGCTGTTGCAGTTGATGCATCTTCGATTCGGAGGGAGCTTCATGAGACCCCTTATAATCTTCTCGTTTCTCTCCTCTTCTTTTCTGCTGCTCATTTTCCAGATTCCAAAGCCCAAGCTCAAAATTCAAGCCCGAAAGAGGGGGAAAAAATAAAGTTACCCAAAAACGTATTTAAAAAAGGTATTTTCAGCTCAAATATTGAAGGAGAGAATTTAATTGATTCAAAATTCTAGGGTTTTAGTTCGTTTTCTTTCACGGAAATGGAAAGATCGAACTTGAATCAGCCCCTCCTCTCTCTCACTACAATTTTCGACTTCAAATTTTTAATTTTGACATTTTATTTTAGTAATTGGGCAATTATTGCCGTTAAAATTGATAATGCCAGCAAGGATTCGGTTCTACTGGAATTTTTAGATTGTACACTGTTCTTAAAAGGGGTTGACTGGTTGTGTTTTTGGATTGGAAGGCTTGGAATTGTCGTGGAAGTATTGAAAATCTAGCATCGTTAATAATAGATATGATTGTAATTATAAAATAGTCCTTTTAAGTTTCAAATTATTGCAGTGAGACCCCCTATTTTTGGATTATATAAATTTTTATCAGTTTTCAGCTTTTTTCTATGTTTGAATTTGAATCTTATGTTACTTGTAATAGTATAGTTTCAATAAATGAGGTTTGATCTGTTTTGTGCTACTTTTAGAGAGAGCGAGATTGTAAATGAATTTGAAAACTCATTTTCACTTATTTACATACGCTGTTCTCACTTTTTGAATTATCAACTCTCAATTCTCTCGACACTAAGCTTTTGTTTGGATTGATCGAAATAGAGCAAAACAAAAGTCATAAATAGGGTTTTAATAAAAAACCCTAATTTCTTCATCAATTCCATATCGAGACAAACGTAGTGAAGGTATCCAATTTCCAACCAGAATTCCTAAACGCAAAATAAAACAAAAGTACAGACTAGTATTCTTGCAACATGAACATGGCTCGAAGTACTGCGATGCTTATTATTTTGTATAGTCAAAATCCACACTTCCACCACTTTTGCCTCGGTACTCCTTGTGATGATGAACTAAAAAGATCCAACCCATCAGAGTTCTCAGATACTGAACGTTCTGATGCAGAAGGCAAAGACGACAACTTGGTATGGGAAGTCTTGACAGATTGTTTTGAATCTGGGGTAACTTCCAGGAAGTTAAATGAATATACAGATTTAGGAGAATTGCCATCAACTGATCCAACACTTCCTGAAGATGCAGTGCTCTGAATCTTAAGATTACAGTAGAGTCAGTTGATCAGCCAAAAAACCAAAACCATTCGTCCACAATAAATCTAAGAGGAAGAAAATATAAAAATACAAATTTAAGAACTCATTTTCAACTTCTCAATTGAATCCTGAATCATATGCAGAAATTAGAAGGAACATGTTTAAAACCATTTAGCAGATCAAATCAGTCAATATCATATAATTTGTGTCCCTCCAGCATGTATAACAAAATCCTTACGCCATGGAATCGAAATTACTGAATTTTTGCATTCAAACGACTTCAAGCGCTGATTATTTATCTCAATGGCAAAGGTTATCAGAAATGGTAGAAATTTCCAATTTCAAAAATAAAATAAAATAAATACCAAGCTGTTGCAGTTGATGCATCTTTGATTCGGAAGGTGCTTCGTGAGACCCCTCATAATCTTCTCGTTTCTCACTTCTTTTTTTCTTCCTAACTTTATAATTTTCCAGATTTCAAACCCGAACATCATAAATCTAGGGTTTAAGCTCAAAGTTCGAGAGAAGGAGAAATTAAATTGAATGAACTCTTTTTCTCTGATTGTGGGTACTTCAAATTGAATTTGACAGGTTATCAATGACCTTGGAACTAAAATCCAGGTGTGATTGTCCACGCAATTTCGTGCAAACAAAAGTTCAACTTCAACATAATCACTCTGCTTCTGCCTAGCAATTTCTCAACTTTATCACTTGACTATACTTGCACTACAATTTCCTAATTATTTTCCTTTAAATTTTGCCCCGACACTTTACATAAGGATCTAATAGTATCCTACTTCACTCGTGAAAAAGGCAAGTATTGTGGATTTATTAACACTTTGGGCACCTCCGCCGAGTTTGAACTCTCCAAGAACTCCCGAATTACACCACCAAGAAACTCAAGTAAGTATTTCGATGGTTTGACGGTCACAATGATGGAAAAACTTGTGATTTTTATAGTGTCTCACGAATAATGTTGATGCATATAATATTCTTGATTTCCAAGATTTTTTTTTTACAGGATTTGCAGGAAGCATTTGAAATTTTTGAATGGACAAAGTATTGTAGCATATCCAATGGAGTAATGCAATATCACTGGGAATGATTTCTGTGTAAAATGACATCTCGTAAAAATTACTATTCAAAATACTGTTTTTCTCCAACAATGGCCATCAAACAAGGACTAATTAGTCATATCATTTCATGTCCTATTAGCCGTCACGTGATGATTATTCCCACAGGAGGCATAGTGTATCATATCAAGTTGATTACACAATTAAGCAATCAAAGCTAACTTCAGCGGTTATTGTTGTTGCTGCTCGTTCAATCGTTTGGATGATGTATAGTTCGTATTAGAATCTCCAACCTTACAAATTTACAAATAATAAAACAATTATAACATGTTTAATGGGCCGAATTGAACAACACTAATCACAATCAAGAAAATAAAGAAAATGCTAATATTCACTACTACCTACCAAACACGATGTCATGAAAATGATAATGAATCCAAATGTATATAAAAAACAGCTAATATAAGTGGAAACCAGAATGACATAAATTACATTTCAAAGAAATTGCTCAACTTTATGCCACAATATACAAGAGTGGATATGAATTAACGTCGTTTAATTTTATAAGAATTGGGCATAATACCCTATACAGATTTTTTTTTTTTTTTTTTAAGTGTTCTCAAATGCATCATCTTTTCAATAGTAGATTGTAAGCTGGTAAATCTTTTACACTGTAGACATCATCAAGTGCAAGCTCGCGCTCTAGCTGCACCCTCGTAGACTTGAGGACTTCCTGTGAAGAAAAAATCGACAAATGACGTGCAAAATTAGGAATTAATTTCTTCGACTCAATACAGAGGAAATCAGGGAAAAAAGAAAGGGACAGTGTTTCTTGTTACGTTGAATTGCATGTATGAGGCATGCTTTGCAAGCCACTGTGCATCCAACATTTCAAAGGCAATGCAGAAAAGGTTGTCAAAGGCCATTTCATCTTCACTTAATAATCCCAGGAATCGAACTCCAGCTATCGTATTTGGCTTTCCTGCGAGAATAATGTATAATTTAATTAAAACCATAATCTAAATAATATCATTGCCCATAAATTTCACAGGCTGACTCCGTCTTCAAGGATTAGAAGAGTTCTCCGTATCCTGCAGTCATATTTGCAATGGAAGTACACATAACCAACAAAATGTATGGAAGCATTCATGTCGGCGTTGTGTTTCTAATAAACCGGGCAAGCTTCCAATCAAATGCTAAGAGCCTATATGGGAACATTTTAAGAAAAGACGACTCTAGAACATATTTTTTAGTATATTTTGAACTTCGAAGTAGCGTTTAATATTTTATCGGACGAGCAATATTGATGAAAAAATGAAAAACATGTTTACTTGCTCCATTTCCAAAAATGTTACAAATTCGGTTTTAGTTTTCCTTTTTCAACAGAAACACAAAAATCAGCAAAGGCGTACCTGATTGAAGATCTAACATTTGCACCAGCATAAAAGAAATATTGATGCCAGCTACAGCGAAAGGATACTCACATTCTGACCTATCTCCAACTCTCTTGTGCAACAAGTTTTGAAATGCTTCCTGTTAAAAAGAGAAGTAGATACAAAAACTACTTTTTACATTTTTTATTTCCAGTTGACCTAAATAAAGAAAAGAACAGAACACCCTAATCAAAATTTCTATGCAGTTAATGTCACCTAGAACAAAGAAAATGTTTTAACCAGCCAATGCTAATTATGAAAGATACAAGAAACTCGTGCCAATGGAGAAAATACAAACCGGATATGTCATGGCAAAGAAGATAAGGTTCTCCAATGATACAAATCCTCCACCCCTAAAAATTACATCATAATTCCCAAATAAATACCAATTTGTACAGAAGTCTTAATAAAAATGAATTTATATTCCCACACACCTGAAATCTGTTGAAGGATCAGATCCCTGCCATCCCATCTCTTTCCAAAACTCTGATTTCAGCGCTGGGAGCTCTCTACCAGGGTAAGATAACCTCCACAATTGTTTGAGTGCATCCTGTCACCAAAAGTTAAGTACTGCTTAGATTTACAATTGGCAATGTATCTCCTCTACTCCAACAAACATCATTTATGTAACCGATTAGCAAATGAAACAAGATAATATTATAATTGCTTACACGGTTACACAAATTAAAGTGTTTCCAATCATAAAACAAGACTAAGGATGTAGTGTCCCTGTGTATATAAGAAATATCAAACAAACACTTTTAAGTATTCTAAATGAATGTCTTTCTCCAATACACAAAAAAAATGTTAACAGAGGGGAACTACTCTTTAAACTAGCTGATCTTCTCTAACTCAAAATGATATCTGAATGCGAGCAATCAAATGTATGATAACATCAACACAAACAAAACAGTATATCAAACACTTCTTGTTGATCCAAATCCCATAGAATCATACACAATAAGATGCATGAAGAGTTGATTAATACACACAAATAAGAGGCACCCATTGCTTGAAGTTCCATAAGAAACATGAATACTCCAACCTAACATTAACACCACTTTCAATCTCCCATTACTATAGTATGCTTCCCTATCATTTTATATACATTAGGGTGTACACATCAGAGTTACTTATTGCACCTAAGCAACCCAATGGGATGCCACATTTAACATCCAAAGTCCCAAGAGTACAACAACATTTTACATTTCGAGTATTTTACACAACTATCATACCAGATAATGCGAAGGCACAAACAAGACTAGACAATAATATTCATAATATAGCATGTCCGTGCAGCTAAGTCAAACTAGTAAGCAAGTAAAATGAAGAAAACATCCGTATGAATTATTTCAGTACTGTGGTAGTTTATACAAATCTGCGCAAATTCTGCAAAAAAATAATTTCAGATCATGCAATTGAGAGCGTACCATTTGTAATAAAGTTAATTTCTCATACTTTATCATATGGAATCATCTCTTATTGTCTGCCCTTCATAAATAAAACCTGAATGCTAAATAAAGAAAAGAAGTATACATACTTGATGCTCCAAAGAAGAACTGTCAAAAGGAACTGCCAGCCTTTGCTTCAGATATTTGAGTCTTGCTTCCTATTTCCAAAACCAACTCAAGAATCAACAAGAAGTATAGTTAAAACATATAAATATATATATATATATGAACATGTAAACTAGAATGACATGAAGCAAGTCTTTTTGGAGGTGAATACATTAGGAAATGAAACAACATTTCTTGATAATAAATAACATAGAAAATACTTGTATTCTAGACAATTCACATTATATCCCATAGCCTCAATGATTAGATTATTCTTTGTAGACGGCCCCTCTAGCATATATCTACATCTTTCATTGCTACAAGTAGAAGAAGTAAATTGAGCCATGTAAAATGTTTGTTGACTATCATTTCTATGAAAATTACATGCATCGTCAAATGACTTAAAGTACAATAGGACATTTCTTAATTTGTAAAAACAGAATCAATACGAAAATTGCTGAATTCATACAGTACAATCACATGCAACAAAGACTTGGTCCATCTCTTGGAAACTTATGTACAAAATTAAAAAGCTACACAAGTAGAGAAATTGCAAGAAGAAAGTCAGTGCTATTACTCTGCCCCTTGCCTAGGGGAGAATCATTAGCTATTGGGGTAGCATGCCACATCCATCCCGCTGGAGGTATTGTCCCCATAGGGGCAAGCACCTAGGACATGGATTATATACGAACCAATGGATAGCGACCGTTGCTACAAACACAAGCACAACACAGACCAAAAATATTCAAGGTAACATATGATCAAGCTATAAGGTAAAAGCAATGGGCAACCAGTTCATATTCCTATATTATCTAGGAGTCCACAAGTTAGATAAAATAAGCAAAAACCACTATGTTTACACATTTAAGACAGCCAAGATCTGTGTAATGAAACACTGACTCTTATCAAGGAAAAAAAATGAATTAAATGTAAAATCCTACCACCTAGAATCATCAATAACATCACTAGATCATACCTGTAAGGGACTGAGTGAAGGCGGAGAAACCTTTCCATTTTGTCCATTTTGAGTGCCCGACACAAGTGGCAAAAGACGTCCAATAACTGACCCAGATCCAAGGACAATATTTGCTGAAAACAGAAAAAAAAAAAAAATCATTATTTGAAAAGATAATAACAGGGGTGTACAGTAAATGACCCAGGCCGAAGACAATATTTGTTGAAAAGAAAAAGATGATATTATTGATCCTTATCAGAAATTGAGGAAATTATTGATCCTCACTAGATATTCATTATTTAAAAAATAATAACTCCGATAGAAATGATATTATATGCTCCGCATGTTTTTAAGGCACTGGACTAATATGAGGCCAAACAGCTTCACAATGAACTGGAATGGTACTTCCTTTCTTCAACCATCCAATAATTCTAGTACAAGATTTTGGCAGATTCTCAAGGAATAATAGCTGTTAATAGATCTACTGGGTTTGGATAGGATGCCCATCTTTGCTAACATCTAACTATCATTCTATGAACTAAGGCTGTCACAGTTGGAACTTGAGCTCCAGTCTAAAGCTTGTAGCCATCTTTACCTTGCAATTTATTTATCCTTCCCTTGTAGATAAGTCCAGATATCAGGTTGCTTAAAAAAATCTGAAAGATAGTTTGCAATGAAAAGGCATCCTCATGTCATCTTTGAAAGTTGAGCTCAGTACCAAGCCAATAAGCCATCTCTGCTGCCAAATTGAAATTGGCAAGTTGCAACTTATTTGCCTTTCCCCACTCTCAAAATTCTTTTTTGATTAAAGAAAGGTTCCCTTGCTGCCATGAATGCATGCCTAATTTCTTATTTGTGAAATATTGTGATTTTCAGATTCAAAATATTGTGATTACTTGTTTGCATGGAAGTAGGAGACTCGTCTACAACAGTAAAACAAAAATTCGCTTGATATACAGGCAGCAATTCTACAAACGAAAACAAAACATATTTGCTCCAAGAATCCTAAATGCCAAATGGCGACGCTGTATATACTAATGACCCAAACTTAGAAAATTTTAATGTGAAGCATGTAAAAATTCAGAACAATGAAGGTAATCTCAATAATGGCAGACCTAACCACTGCGCCCATTGAGCATAATATACGCTTTTTTCGTAACAGGAATGCAAGTTTTCTTTACGCCGCCCATCATCCAAAATTTCACCAAGGGAATGGCCCTACACATACCAAACACGCCAGATATTATTATAGTTACATCCAAAACAACAATTTAACAGCCAATTTTCATTCAATTCTATCTTTTACCTCTGAGTGCAAGTCATCATAGTCTCTATTTCCGAGTAATGGCTCGTCTAAAGAATCAAATCGTGATGTCTCCAAATGCTCGTTTCTTCTACCGTCAACATCTCCATGGTGGAGCCTTCTTCTCAACATCCGGGATGTCATGAATTAGAAGTTACCAAAATTCCCTTAAACCTATTTCGTACAATCACAACAATAATAATAAAAGAAAAAAGGTGATCACACAATTAATTGTAAATCTGTAAACAGAATCACAAAATGCATAATCTAGAAATTAAATTTTGATAAATTGAATACAAATTCATGACTCACCCGAAAACAGATGCAGCCAACCAAAATAATTGGAAACTCTTTAATAAATCCTGAGTAAACCCTATTCTTTTGCAGCTTAGGGGTTTTTAAATTTCTTCTGACGTCAATTTGACGATTTAACGTGAGAGGATGTCAACCAACGTGGTTTAATTCTGATAAATAATGATTTGTAGAACAGGCCAAAAAAAAATATCTTCTGTCAATTTAGTACCTGTAGATCGAAAAAGAGCTCAGACAGGAAGAATAATTTAGAACCCTGCCACTTGACCCGGGATTATATCCCGAGTCAACCAGTCTTTTCCAATAATTTATTACATTGCACCGGTTTGCGAGTCAATTTATAGAATCCGAATCTTAAAGTTGATAGCTTTTAAAGGTAAACAAATTGATCTCAAATCTTTTCTTATAGTTGCGTAATCAATAACGTAAAGAATTTAAAATCAACGTTAAATCGTCAAATGATGCTCATATGTTCAATTTTATGAAATTTAGTTTGAATTAGTGCTTAATTTAAAGTAACGTGTTTTCACATAAACGTAACTAATTTTGATTTGGATGTTAATTTGCTCATTTTTAAGTTGGAGACTAACTTACTATTAAATTAATAGTTTGACGACCAATAGTGCATTTCTCCAGCTAGTGCATTGCACGTTGAATATACATAGGCCCATTTCACCAATATTAAAATCAAATTTTAGTACATTTTCAAAAATAATAATGAAATACATGATTAAAAAATTATTAATCTCATAAAATATATGAACAAATCTAATTATTGACTTTCATGTACGAATTTTAATTTCTACAGAACATAGTTAGACACAAGAGCCGTGCTCTTTGTCCCAGCTCAATGATCGAGACAAAGAGTTTTTCCCTAGACACAATATAATGATTCAGTGTAGAATCCTTTTTTCTATTAATTTGAGGTTAAACTAAATATCTTAATTAATAAGATGACCAAAAAATCTCCCAAAATTTGAGTACGTAAAAGAGATAAGATGAACATAAACTCTTCCAAAACATACAGTACATATAATATAATACAAGCTCGAATGGATTAACACTTCAGCTTCGAATGCTATTCTTTATAACGATATTTTAGCTTCGCTTTTTCTTGCCATAATATTACTAAAACGACGATCTTGGTAGAAGCCAGACCATTCAAATATCCAAAGAATCCTTCGTAACTCAAATGAGTCACAGATTATCATTGTAACAATAAAAAGCCAGGTCGTGATGGTGAAGACAAACCCAGATACAATAAAGTAAATTCATATCATCCATGGTTGGGATAGGTTAATGGTTTGAAGCCCCTCCATTACAAGACAGGCTACCTTAATAAATTTATTTTCATATATCAACCCATGCATGGATGACCAAAAATTACATTGCAACTCCATTTTAACCAGGTGGCCAGTTCATTTGGCGTCCTCCAAGGAGGTGTATGTGAAGGTGATAGACGGATTGGCCTGTCAAAAACGATTTCAGACAGAAGGGAAGAAAAAAACTGTTGACGGTTGAGAGCAAATAAGAAATAAAGAATACTTACATCCAGCAGGCCCATCGTTAATCACGAGTCTGAAGCCTTTCTCGAGGCCTTCTTGTTTAGCAACGAGCTTTGCGGTGTAAAGCAGCTGGCCTAGAATCTCACAGTGCTTCTCCTCGGCCTATTATGTAGCAATAGAAAATAAAATTGAATCCGAAGACCAAACAAGAAGTTTTTTTAGAGTTCAAACAGAAACCCCCATTTCCTCTCCCTCTCACCCTATTCTCCACCTCCTCTTTCTCTGCTTTCACTTATGAAGTGCAAAGCACTAACCAGGTGTCAAGAGATTGTCAGAAAGTTGTTTCGGGTGCATGAAAACTTGATGGAATTCTATCATTGTTATAATACAATAGCAACGTTATCTGCTAAATAACTGTAACAAACTCATCAGAGAATCATATTTTGGTAATTATTAGAGAGGCGACAAAACAACATCCGCATTGGGAAAAGGCAGAGGAGCTCAACAGTCGCGCATGAAAACCAAAATATTGACATCGATATTTTTAAGTTAGAAGCAACTACGATTGTAATAATTTCAAATCAGATTAGAGTGACATGAATTTCAGACAAAATTAAGCCACAAGTGCAGCTTAAAATTGAATCAAGGAATGCCCTAAAGCATTGAAACAATGGAGAGAAGTACCTTAGAAATTCCAGTCAAGCCATCCTTCACTTTAGGGATAATAAGAATGTGAGTGGGCGCTTGGGGATTTATGTCCCTAAAAGCTAAAACCTGTACAGAAAAAAAAGTGACAAACATCAAGAAAATTACGAAACAAATTAAATCTTAAAGATTAAAGTAATACGGGTAGATACATTATAAATTTATTATTGCAGAAAAGAACAGTAAAAGAAGAAGAAATTATTTAAGGACCAACATGCACAGAGAGAATGAAAAAAGCCTCGCTATTCAAAATTATGAAATCAAGACACTTCTTTTTCGTCAAAATCCCCATATCTCCTTCCTCAACCCCCCTGTCCCGTACTTTGTCCCCCTGCTTCGTCTTTTAAGTAAAATATCTTTTACACAAAATGATGAATATTAATAGAAATATTTCACTTGACCATTGTAAGAATTCTGTTTGGAACGAGGATAATTATTTAGGGTGTGCAAGTGTCCTATAAACAATTAATGCATTGAAGGATGAGAAGTTCCATTTAATAAACAATGTATGTCATATATTTGCAATCCATTTCCAATACTCTGACAGCAAATTTAATTTAGGGACAAGTAACAATCATTCATTAATACAAACCTCAAAACATAGTGAATTGATAAATTGAAAAATCTATCAAAGAAAAATTCACTTGTTAGTAGAAAATTAACTTGGGGACTATGTCATAGAAACATAACATTAACAACCAAAACACTTCAATCAGAACTTCCAAAATTACTAAATACAATTAAGACTAAATAATGAGTTTCAAATGATGCCTAATTAGTGAAGAAATGTGTTTGAAACCAACTAAGAAAGGAAGAGGAATTTAAAGACGACGTTCCTTTCCTTCAAACAGTTTCAATCTCTGTTTGTGTACCTGTCTAAACCAAATGATGTGTGTGCAGGTCACACCACCGCTTCAGTTATTCAAGAGGCAATGCAGTAAATATATAAACAAGCAATCAATCCATCAATGGCGGAAATCTAAATAAGAAATGTTAATGTTTTTGTGTACGTGAAAACTTAAATCAAAACTTACAAAATGACCAAATTAATATATTAAAAACTAAAATGATGATTTTCAAATGAAGCAAAACTAGAGAATAGAAATGTGTTTGAAATCAACTAGGAAAGGAACACGAATATAAAAAGAATGTTCTTTTTCCTCAAGCTGTTTCTGTGTTTCAATCTCTATTTGTGCCCCCGTCTGAACCGAATGGTACATGTGCAACTTGCACCACCACTTCAGTTATTCAAGAGGCAATGCAGTAAGTATATCAACAACAAGAAGCAATTCCATTTCCAGTGAGAATTTTAAATCTATCCATTATTGAAGGGAATCTAAATAAAGAAATTCTAGCATTTCTGTGTGTGTGTAGATCGTGACAAGACCTATAGGAAAGGAACACAGGTAGAAGAGAGAAGGACAATATAATCATAAAAACCATAAAAAAATTCATCCAGAAACATTTAAATCAGAATTTACAAAATAACTACGTTGATATAATAAAAACTAAAACAATATGTTTCAAATGAAGCAAAATTAGTGAATACAAATGTGTTTGAAATCAACTAGGAAAGGAACACAAATATATAGATTGTTCCTTTTCCTCAAACTGTTTCCGTGTTTCAATCTCTATTTGTGCCCCCGTCTGAACCGAATGGTACGCGTGCAGCTTGCACCACCAATTCAGTTATTCAAGAGGCAGTGCAGTAAGTATATTAACAAGCAATTCCCTTTCCAATAAGCATTTTAAATTAATCTATCACTGAGAGGAATCTAAATAAAGAAATGCTAGCATTTCTGTGAGCGTGTGGTCGTGATAAGATTTATAGGAAAAATAATATAATCATAAAAACCACAAAATTCACAACCAGAAACACTTAATTCAGAATTTAAATAACTAAATTGATATAATAAAACTAAAATAATATGTTTCAAATGAAGCAAAATTAGAGAATAAAAATGTTTGAAATCAACTAGGAAAGGAACAGGAATATAGAAAGAGCTTTCCTTATCCTAAAATGTTCCTGTGTTTCAATCTCTATTTGTGCCCCCGTCTGAACCAAATGGTATGTGTGCAGGTCGCACCACGACTTTGGTTATTCAAGAGGCAATGCAATAGGTATATCAACAAGAAATTTTATATTGTGAGCAGGTTAAATTAATTCATCAATGACGGGAATCTAAGTAAAGAAATGCTAGTGTTTTTGTGTGTGAGTGACAAGACCCGTAGGAAAAAAATAGAGACAGGACCGTAGAAGGGAGGAGAATATAATAATGTAAACCCATAAATTATACAAACATAAACACTTCAAACCAGAATTTACAAAAAAAACTAATTTGATATAATAAAACTAAAATAATATGTTTCAAATGATGCAAATTAGAGAATAGAAATATGTTTGAAATCAACTACAAAAGGAACAGGAATATGAAGAGAGAGTTCCTCATCCTCAAACTGTTTCAATCTCTATTTGTGCCCGCCTGAACCGAATGATACGTGCAGGGTTTCACCACCACTTGAGTTATTCAAGAGGCAATGAAATGAATATATTAATAAGCAATCCGTATCCAATGAGTGTTTTAAATAAATCCATCATTGACAGGAATCTAAATGGAGAAAATGGAGGAAGAGGAGAGAACTAGATGAAATCTGATTCAGTAAAGTGAAATCAAATCTCACAACATGCACCTACATATTGCTCCTTCTCCTTCCTCTGGTTTATCTAGAAGCACCCAATCAACCGACACCTTATGACATGCATAAATGTGGTGCATAATTATATAAAAGGATTGTCCAAGGCTGCTTGGAGGACAATTGATGGAGAACAAACAGTCCACTCAAATTGCCTTGGCAATTAGATCCAAAATCTGATTATTAGTGTTGGCCTCCTAACTAAGCCAGATATGAAATGCACTTGAAGTTGTTCATACGGCTACTCAAAGAGGCGCGATACAATATCATGAAAATCTTGAAACTTCAAATTTCTCTCTATATCCATGTTAGAGAGAGAATATATCAAGGCTGGGGGAGGTGAGGAGGTAAAAGAATGTCAAAAAAAATTGCATAAGGAAAAGAAAAAAAAAAACATCAAAACAAATAATTTTCATTTTGCCACATGTTTGGCAAACAAAACTAAGAAAAAATAAAATAGCCCTTTTCATAATTACACACATATTCCCTTCCAATTCAGTAATAATCAAGCAAGAATTCAATTTTGACTTTCATTTTAACGTCATGAAAATACCTTTTTTCTTTCATTTCTTCACAGAAATATAACATAACCTTATCCATTACTTGTAAGCATCCATTTCCATTTCAAGAAAATCTTACAACGACGATAAAATCAAAAGAGCATAATTTATTTCTAAAAAACCTCATCAAAAAATGAATACTAAAAAATAACCTTGTCATCCTCGTATACAATGTTAGCCGGAATTTCCTTGTTGATTATCTTGTCGAATCTGCATTTCACAAACCATAAAACAAAAATAAACAAAAACCCCATAAACATATGTACATATATATGAATATATACATAAATAAAATATATATGGAGCGAGAGAGAGTACATGGTGGGAGAGTCAGATGGAACAGCAGAGAGAGCAGCCTCTTCCTCAGAAGCCATGATGGAGGCTGCTTTGTGAGAAGGTGTCAAGTGAGAGGTGAGTATAAGAAGGCGGCTGCTTCTGGGGTTTTCATTTTTGCTCATGTTTTCATTTTATTTTTGTTCCTTTTTTTGGTAGGGTTTTCTAGTTTGTATAATTTAAGAATGAGGACCAAGTATCTAAATGATGTCAATGTTTGGACCAAAAGTTTTGTGGGTACTTCATTTGGCTCCCCATTCTTGTGAAGTATCAATTATCGTGTTAACGGATCGAATATTTGCCATTGAACTAGCAATATAGAGAAACAAAACGAAGGTTTACCATGATGGTTATAGTTCTATACAATATGTAATAGAAACAATAATTGAATCGAGAGAAGGAAGATGCAGAGTCAATGGGTTTGAATCATTCATATAAAAAAGAAATTTAACTCTTAGTAGGCTGAGCAAATATTTAAATAACTGTACTTGTGTTTAGAACACATCCAAAAGGAGTATTGAGTCAAAAAAATAATTATTAGAAATGACATGTTATTTTTAATAATAAATTTATGTTATAAAGTTGTTTTTAAAGACATTTCATGTAATCAATTTAAATTTATTAAATAAGAGAAGACTTGGTTTGTTATTATCGACCGGCCTTGATTGAGAGGTAAGCACGTGTTATCTTTTATAATTCAACTCATTTTACACAAACCAAAAGGAATGTTTTGCCCTTAGCACGTGTTAACTTTATCTTTTATAATTCAACACATTTTACATCTTCATGCGTCAAAACTAGTCTTGAAATGTCCATGGTATTAGGACATGCTTTCTTGCTGTTTCATTGTGCTTTCTTCAACCCTGCAATTATGCACTCACTATTCCAGAAACAGATAATATGTAAATTGACTTGAAAAATGCCTGCTTGAACCTAGGAAAAAATGGGTCATCCTTAAAGGCCAAAATCGATGACAGAAATGCATCCAGGTTGCCGAAAATGAGTCTCAAATTTCAGATCGCAACACTATAAAATGTACAACAAGAAAAGGGTTCACTCGAAAAAGTTAACTACCACTAGTAAATCAACAATAAAATGACATAACATAGTAAATCCATGTAGCCTAGAGCGGGCTTGAGCGTGTTCTACGCAGGTGATACTTGGGTTCTGGTGGCGGTATACTAGGCAACACCTTCTCCAGTTCCTGCAAGTACAATTACAATAATAAGTATAATATACTTATGGGGTTGCTTAATGAATGCAGAAGGTGATGTAGAACGGGTAGAATTAAGAAGAATGAAGAAGCAAGAAGATGGGGGAGGGGGAGAAGCCGTGGGAAGAAGGGGGAGGGGAAGAAGAGAGACGAAGAGGGGAAGAGAGAAAACGCGGTTGTCGCCAAGCGCAATTTTATTCAATCAATTCATCAACTAGTTCAATCAACAATGAAAAACTTAATAAATAGCAAAACCTAGCTTGNGAAGAAGAGGGGAAGAGAGAAACGCGGCAGCCGCCGAACGTAATTTTATTCAATCAATTCATCATCTGTCTAAATTACAATGTAAAAACCATATAAATAGCGAAAAAAAATTCTAGTTTGATGGGTTTGGGTAAACCCGTTAGAACAAGCCCAACAATACGAAACATAATAAATAAGTCCAATAACAATAAATAAATAAGTCCAATAATGATGAGATGAAATAAGTAAATCTCGATCTCGATGATATGATGTCCGCATCAGAAGGAAGAACAAATCTCTCTGCCAGTCAAAGAAACCAATAAACTGACTGATGAAAGACCAGCTGTTAATGCAATTAGATTCACTCTTCATAGACAAACTCGGGAATTTCCTAGATTACAAGGTTTTTCACTCAAGTCTCAATCTCATCAAACAAAAAAATGTCCATGGCCCCCACGCAAAACAAATAAAAGAAAAAAAGACAAATTAAGAAAAGATAACCCTTTATATATGAGAGGAAGCCCGGCCTAATCTGTGCATCAATGGCTACATAATCACGCACACAATAAAGGAGAGTGGGGAATCCTTCGTGTCTGCTGCATTAAGGGAGAAGGAATTCTCAACTACAAGGAAGAAAAAACATATGAATATAATAAAATAATTTCAATTTCAACAACACATTGACACTTACTGTTAATTCTGATCTTCAAAAAAATTGGTGGTTGACATTGGCAATATGAATCTTACTCAGGTGAATCGTGTACATCATGCTATCAGTGACACCATGTGACAGCATACGTGATGCACGACAATGCTACTAGTGATAAAACCAACTCAGTTTCCAATTTTGCTATTTTAGGACTATTAGTTTTGCTATTAGTAGGAGCAGGGGCTTTATTCGAGGTGGGATGAAATAGTTAGATATTCCCAAATGTCCATAGGCATCCAGAACTTCATGAACACTCCTTTCTGCCAGATGTTTTTGTATGACTGTTTTAAGTACTATAGTCGAGCTCTGGTAAACAGGGAGACCGTGGATTTTTAAGTTTTTGCTATTGTTTACTGGTTGAGCCGCTGGAATGGAATGAGGTAAGAGAACCCTCGGAAAAGAAGAGCAACATGCCTAGCTTTCTCATAAAGAGGAACGGAAGCAGGGTGCAGGTAAACACTAGAAGTCATCCATGTATATTTTGTTTCGCCAGCATCCTATCTGCATTATGTGAAGTTCAGAAATGAAAGGACTCGAAGCTGATACTTTCTCCATCGCTTCCTCAGGAATGTTGATGCAAATATAAACCTGGGGTTCCCTTATATTAGTTACACGAGAAGTAGGTTTTTACAGTTTAATTAGTCCATTTTATCTAGAGCTTCCTACAAAATCTAAACTCTGGACCAATATGTGAAGGAGCACCTGCAAGACACTGATTCTACTTATTTTACAGTTCTTTATAGTTCATCTTTTACTCTTTCCAAAGGTCAATTTTGAGTTCCTTTGCAGCAGGCTGGGAACTAAGAATTACCTATATGCCTAAAATCCAACCAGAAATACCAAAAAGACAAGTGAATAAGCTTGATTAGGGAAAGGTAGAAATATTTCTAACTCATTAATGGTACCAAAAATGGCAAGAGTCTCAGATTGAGAAGCTATATTGAAAGATATAACTAGGTGTAAGAAATCCCTAAAGATCCACAAGAATTATGCTTGCTTAATTGCTGAAGTGACAAATCTCAAAGTCAATGGTCTAAAGAACTAGGACAAACACACATCTACCCAAAAAAAAGTTTTAGAAACCCAAAATGGAAGATGAAATTAATGGATTATCCTTGCACCTAAGAGAATACAACTGTCTTGTGTGTGAATAGCTACTCCTTGATATGCAAGGCCATGTTCATATCATGAAATTTAAGCATGTAACATCCTGTTTGGTAAGTTACAATGAAAACCTGAAATTCGCAACACGGGACATTCCACACTTGCAAGGACAAATCAATTATGTCAGTCTAGCAACGAACCAAACTGACAGATGAAGACCAAGCAGTAATACAAAAACTTGGGATCCTAGGTAAGATAGTTTCAGTATCATGCGATCCTTTTCTATAAGATAGGAGATCAGATATTCGTGCGTACACCATACGGTTTAGTGTTTGAGAAGCGACAACAGTGTTATGTATTATACCTTAACATTCAACTCTGAGATCATAGTAAACAAAATGAAATCAGAACCATGCAAAGCAAACAAGCCGATTTATCAATATTCTTTGATGTAAATTTGGATTATTAGAGCTCACAAAAGAGCAACATGATGGTCTTTTACATCGGTTCCCACAAAACCTAAATGCCTTATTCTCGGGTGGTTTTTATTGATTTAAAATGCAAAAATAGCTCCATAAAAGACAGTTGAAGCATGAAGATAATATTAATTTCTAACAACATGAGCAAAAAACAAGAGGGAAACTTTAGGATGTAATTTGCCTTCCTATTTTCTTAATCTTTTATTATGCAAGAAACTTTTTAAACTAATTCCAGAGTCATTTCTTCATCAATTACTTTTCCTATTCCCTTTCCTCCAATATATCAACCAACCAAAATATAACTTTAAACTTGTTGGAGAACAATTGCATGCTTTTAAGGTGGAAAACAATACAAACTCAATTTATGAGCTCCTTAACATTCAATCATTGTGAGTCATGTTTAGGATAAGATGGTGTGACTGATAAGAATGCTCCAAGAACCGCACCACGAGAACTTAAGAGTTAAGTTTTCCTAGCATATCAGGTTACTGGAACGATATTTGGGGGTGACACAACGAGGAAAATCCGTAAATTAACATCTCAGCAGGCAACTATTAGATAAAGCACAGCACTTGCTATTCAAACATAAGAGTCTGCAGTCAACCCCCTAGATGGTAAATGTTAGGTATTCTCGCAATAAAATTGCCAAGGAGATCTATTACACTTGTCACGTGTTTGGTGAGGAGTATTAGATCTATTACGCTCCCGACATGCTTATTAAACTAATATATTTATAAATATATTGTAAAGTGGTTTTGTTTTTGTTAATTCCAGCATGCCGAAGTGTATAGACAACATGTTGACCATTTATCTCCCAGCATGTATGTATCTCTCAACATGTTAGTGACGTGTCCAGCATTACAAACTAAAAAATAATTGGGACACGCTACCTGGCAATTCCAACATGTGTCAGCAATGTGTCGGCGTTGAACACCGACTTTCCTGCGTCAAGAGGATGTTGGAGCATCCTAGGTTAAATATAAAGTACCAATTTATATAAAGCATGCGCTGCTTCCAAGTGAAACAGTAACCTACTTCAGGCAATTTTCCTCCATATTGCAGCCACGGGAAAGTTATTAAATGACTGCGCCACTATTGTTGCATAAATATATAAGAAACTCCAAAGAATTTTAAATGATTTTTACATGTTTACATCAGTTAAAATTGTGCTTATGGGCCGGAAAAAAGATGTTAAGTCCATGCAAGCACTGCCAATAAAAAGCCAAACAATACTGCAACACAACACATATTATAGCAACTAACAGGACAAATACTTGACTTCATTTTCAAAACCACCACAAAATACAATTAGGTGACAATACAGAGCATACATCTATATGCATTGTGATCTGAATAATAAGGGAAGGAAGGGTACAAAAAGGATTGAGTATAGAGATGATAGAGCTACCGTCTGTCCCCTAAGCCTTTCATTCTCCTCTTCGAGATGTGAAACCTTGCTCTCCAGCTCGTTGGTGTAAGCCTATCAATTAAAAGAGAATTTCCAATGAACTAATAGCCACAGGAAAGAAACAGGACAATTTAAGAACTTCGCATGTAGGGTGTATGAAACTTACCTGCTTCCTTGCTCGAGACCTATTTGCTGATTCCCTGTTCTTGATCATTCTCTTCTGCCTCCTTTCGACATTTTTTTCAACTGCACCATCAGGAGCAACCCTCTTTCCTCCAGGTGTTTGTGTGTCCAATAAAGTTCCCATCAAAGTGGATGGTGACATGGTTATTTGGGCTTCGGGATAAGCTGTGTCCACCATTGAATTTCCACCAATAGGATTAGGCTGTTGAAGTGAATGGCCCAGGGCAAATACAGGCAGCATGTTCTGTTGCTGTTGCTGCTGTGGACTATTTGAAGGGAACTGAAAATGTGTCCACTGCACTTGCTGTCGCAATGCCATTGGATCAACAGGCCCTACCACTGAGCCCAAACCTTTCTCCCCGGGAGACAACTCAGCAACAATTCCTGCCTTAAGCAAGAAATCCTCCAGTGTTATCTCCCCAAGAGTAGCCTTCCTATCAAGACTATTCTTCTTCTGCCTCTGCTGAATATCTTGCCACACCTCATCGACAGTCTTCTTGCTCATATCCCTCAACGGCGTGGGGCTTGACTGTCGATTCAAAGAGGATGACGGTATCTGCTGACCAGGCTGCTGCACTGTGGGACCAAAATCTGCACCCTCCACTGCTTGATTATTAGTCTCAGAACTCCACAAAGTCTTAAGAAGCTCGTCAAGGTTCATGCTACTCAGTGGCTTTCCTAAATCCCCCAATTGATTCTGCACCTCATCAAGAGTGAGGCTATACAAGGATCCCTGGCTAGCCAATGGATTCAATTTCGGCTCTTGAGTTTGGGTTCGAGTTCCATTACTGCCAACCCCCTGAGATTGCGTTACCATTCTACAGCCCCCTTTCCTCTCTATTCACACTCTTAAATAAAATTTTCAAGAAATCAATGCCAAAAACTTCTTCAATCGACAGCAAAAAATTGCATGAAACCCACATTCAATTTCAATCTATTAAAACCAAATAAAAAACCCCATTAAACAGAAGAACACGTTAATCACTACATATCAAGAACAAGAATCAAAAAATGTAAAAAACCCAGGTCTAATCCAACAAAATACATGGAGTAAAAAGGGGGAAAAAAGGTAAAAACAAGACTTACCAGATCAATAAGAAAAAGCCCAGAAAGAGATTAGAAATCAAATAATCAGATTTCAGTGTGCATGCAGGGTCAAACGTTCTCAACGCGAAAACCCAGAAGGCATAAACAAAAACCCGAGTTCTTCAAAACACTCATGAGAACATAAAAATTCATACTTGAGCAGATTAAAATAAAGAAAAGAGGAAACATACCCACACTCTTTTCTCTCTAGAATGTAGACATTTATATAAATTTATGTCACCACAGGAGCATTAAGGTATTATTAAATCTCTCGACCAACTTCAAAGAATTGAAATAAATAAGAAAATATAAAATCAAACCCTCCATGATTCCTTGCAAAATTCTTTATTATTTGTGCTTTTTCCGGCACCGGGAAGGTTGTAATTTATTCATTTTTTCTATTTAATTTTCTTCTAGTTGGAGAAAAAAAAGGATAAAGTGTTGGAACAAATTAAAAAGTTGGTATTGTGGTACGAGGTAGTCCCAATCAAAATCTTAGATTATTACACGTGATGACCTTGTTTGGCTGAGTTTGAAATATGAATAATGCTAATTGTTCATAAAAAAAAAAATTTAATAGTTTACATGCTAATAAAATGTTAAAAAAAAAAAAAAAAGTGGTTGAAAAAATTACTTAAAAGTAGATCTTAAAATTAATAAATTTTATTTCAAAATAAGGAAAATGAATTTATTCATGTATATTAAATTTTTTACTTAAAAGTGTAAGTTGCTTTAAGTTTAAAAACAATAAGTAAAACTAATTGGCAAGATTGCATTTTTTTTTTTTTTTTGGGGGTAAAATATTGTGTAACAATGTCAAAGATGTATTTATTTGTTAGAGCCAAAATGGGAATATATCCAAAAGGCCAAAAGATACCCACAAGAAGATGCGCACACACTCACTTTTTAAAGTCATTTAAGTATCTGTTTGATCAATTACACATTCTCGAAATAAAATATTTTATCCGTAAATCTAAAATATTTTCTTATTTTTTATCCACACATTTGCCCAAAAAATCACTATTTCAAAATTCATTTTCTCCAAATTAATAGTTGTCAAATAGGGACTAAATATCAATAATTCAATAGGTAATCTCGGCACATTTATTAATCTCGTATAACTACATTTCGGAAAACAATAACTATCTTTTCAAGATAGCTGTATCTTCTCTTTCTAAATACTATTTGTACTATATTAATATGAAAATTTCATTAATATCGATCTTTTTCTGTTAAACAGCAAGTGAATACGAGTGCTTGTGCTATTAGAACACTCCAACCAAGAGGGGGAGAGGGCTGCAAAAATAGTCAAGATCCAATCTGAATCAAAAATACAAGTTCGTTAGCCCACTTTCTAAGTAAAAGTGAGGTCACATTTTCCCAAGTGAAAGGGAAACCCTTTTAGGCAAAGGGTCAGTGTTCTAAGAAATAACAAGTGGGCATCGTGAGCTCCACCATTTTTCCCTATTTTTTGTACTGGAGTCACTTCAAAAAGTAGTCTTGTAATTAATAAAGATCACGTATGTAAATATTAAAAGATTATATAATTTCATGATACCGTGTTATTTGTCAATTTAAAATACGTCAATCTTTTTCATCCAATATTTTACTCCCACGGTATGTACTATTTTTATATATAAGTAGCATAGTCAAATTAATAATACCAACTTTTACATATGGTAAACATGATAATCCCTTGTTTTTACGAGGATTAAAATAAGAATTTTCGGAAGTTTTTTAAAAAGATTAATGAAATATATGATAAAAAATTATAAATCAGATTAAATGTGGCTAAAAATAAATTATTAACTCTTGACTTAAATAAAAATAAAAATTTTGATTCCATCAAAATATAGCTATTCGGGCAGCAATTGTTATAGTTTTAATAAATTAACTTGAATCATTCGCAAAAATTTCTTGGAGTATTATCATTTTCATAAATGTTATCCTTGTTCCGTTTCATATAAAACCAAAAATCTCCAAACCACTCTTTCGAGGAGATTGGCATATCATCGAAGGTACTTTTATTCAAATCCGGTGAAGCCCAAAATTATATAACCAAGAGACAATTACCAGAAAATATAACCAAGTGAAGAATTGAAGCCTAGAATGAAGGATTATAAATGAAGCCCTAGCTTTAACAATTCAACGAACCCATTATACAAACCATGCTATTCAAGCGAGCATAAGGCTACCAGAGAGACACATATATCAGTGGAAGGGAAAGATCTCGTAAAGAGACACAGAGCCCCTAAAATCAGAAATCAAATAACTATGCTGGTTTAGAAGACACGGGCCAATCTGATATTTCACTTTAATGCGAAAGAATAACTACATGGCATATTGATAGATCAATATCAAAAAATTATCCATTTCAACCATAGATCTATAGTAGGATTTAGCTAAATTCAGTTTATAATTGAGAGACAAATATCAATTCATTCAAATAGAGAAAAACTTAAAAAGGCTAGCTCTTCAATTTAAAGCAAAACTTAAAACAAGATTTAAGTATTTGATCGAAAGAGCAAGTCAAAGTATAAATATTGTCTGACAAGAAAACTTAGCAAAACATCTCATCAGTCCTAAGAGCTCAGGCCTCTGCATCCTCGATGACTTGGACAACCTTGGCAGTCGGCTTTGCCAAAAGATCAGTGTACTCTTGGAAAGGAGATTTTGAGAATCGAGTCTCCCTCCAGAAGTCTGGAGTGAGGAAGCCGTAAGTCTTCAAAAGACAATCAAAGGTTGCCTGTGAAGTGCAAAATTCATTAGCATCCGAATGACAAATTACTTTATGAAATCACTACCGAACCAGTGTAAATTGCCAATGCCTTCATTAGTTAAAAAAGTTAGATAAAAATCCAAGTCAAACTCGACAATTACTTTTAATCAAAGACGGGATAAGCAACTTTTATCTAACTTTTCAAGGCCGCATTTCTATCAAAATTTACTAAAAATCTGGCCTCCGTTTGGTCCGAATTAAAATCTGATTTTAACCCAAGTCAAAGTCAATCGATAAATATTAACATCTTTCATCGGTCCCAACTTTTCAACCACACATTTCAAAAATTTCTATCAAAATTTCCTAAAAATCTATTTTTATCTCCACCAAACACCCTCATGATTTTAAGCTAAACAACACTCAATAGTAGTATAAAGAAGAAGATTTTAACTTATATTCCTACTTTTATACGGTTCGCTACAATAAACAAAACCCAAAATAAAACTCTGCCATCTCATCATTGTAATTTTAAGGCAATCATCCTAACAGATTAACAAATTGAAACAGACTTCAAGAGTATCAACAATTATATGTGTTGCCAAAAGACATTTAATCAATAGAAATGCATAAATTCTTAAACACACTAACACTTCTAGCATATCAGCAAACCCCATTGAGGTAAAGTTCAGAACAAATTGCAATGACAAAGAATGGAAGCCAAAAATAAATCATAACACACCTTGACGAAGTTTCCAAGGGTCTTGGTGGAGCCTCGGGAGGAGGTGAAGACGTCTTCAATACCAGCAAATTGCAGAACCTTCTTGGGGACACGGGCTGCAACAATTCCGGCTCCCCGAGGTGCGGGCACCATGCGTACAGTGACTGAACCACATTTTCCGGTGACCTTACATGGAACGGTATGTGGTTTACCAATCTTGTTCCCCCAGTACCCTCTCCTGACCGGAATCACAGAAAGCTTAGCCAATATAATTGAGCCACGAATCGCAGTTGCCACTTCCTTCGAGCATTTGACGCCGAGCCCAACGTGCCCGTTCCCATCTCCGACCACCACGAATGCCTTGAATCGGGTCCTCTGACCGGCTCGGGTCTGCTTCTGGACCGGCATGATTTTCATCACCTCGTCTTTCAAAGAGGGGCCGATTAGGATATCGATGATTTGATACTCTTTGACTGGGAGGGAATGGAGGTAAATTTGCTCAATGGACTTGATTTTTCCGTCTCTTACCAGACGGCCAAGCTTCGTCACCGGAACCCAATCTTTCTCTTCGGAATCACGGCGGCCCCCACGGCGGCCCCCACGTCGACCTCCTCTATCACCTCCACGTCCGCGGCCGCCAAAGCCACGTCCAAAGCCACCGCGATCTCCAGCGCCTCTCTCCGCCATTGTTAGGGTTTGTGAAATATGACCAAGAATATAGGGTTCGCTAACGTGACTGAAGCCCTCGCAGGAATAAGGCTATATAGTATAATGACATGGACTTAGAGTTGATAAATACAAGCCCATATTGTTTGTGGCCCAAAGGGCCAAACTATATAAAAATCACATAATGACTAATGGGCTTAGAGTTGACAAAATTAAGCCCATGTTTGTGAATCACGTGAGTTAGTCCGTATTGTAGAATGAGCTTAGAGTTTACTAGAATCGAGTACCAAAATGGCAAGTCATTCTTAAGCATAAGTCAGTCACTATCTAATTAATTGCTAAGCTGAAGGAACAATCTATCTTGAACATTCTCATTCTAAAACTAGTGTATAACCTGCCTACCTCTCTTTCTTTTGGAAGGATGAGTTCTTGCCTATCGAAGAACTCACTACGTCCATCAAACCAAAATACAAAGGAAGCTTGAAGTACAAAAATTTCTTAGTCATGATATCCCTTTATTAACGCTCTAGCTTTTCTATGTTCGATCATTGATTCGAGAACAAACAACTAGGCGTATAGCACATCCTGCCATGATTGATGTGCGTTCTTTACTGTAAAGAGTTTCATTATTGACTACTAATGATGTATAGAGAACATCAAATGAAAACAGAAAACAGGCTTTTGTAGGTAGTAAAGGAGAATGAAACGTTAATGTGAGAAAAAAAAATACAAGATTTCTAAAGGTCCGTTTGAGTGTAAATGTGGAAAATAGGTGGAAAGAAAATGAATTCTTGGGAATTGAATTGTTTAGAAATTATTTTATTGGGAATTATAATTAATTGTGTTTGATTGATATAATTTTCCATCTAGAAAATGTTGAAAGTTTGGTGTTCGTTTGATTTTATTTTTCATGGAAATTGTCAATTTAAATGATAATTTTTTCTACCAAAAAAAAAAAAAAAAACCTGGAAAACATAATTACCACCAAAACCTAAAGAAAATCAATTCATCAATTTCATGGAAAAAGAGGAGCGTGGAGGGTTGGGGGAAAACATTTTTTAGGGAAAAATAAGCCTATCAAATACTATATTTTGGATAGAAATAGAAAATGTTTTCCATTTTTAATGAAAAATGACCCCATTAAACAAGCCCTAAAAGTATATTGGAAACAATTTAAACACTTGAACCCATAAATATAATAATTTACGTGGATTGCACGTGCTTTCGACTAGTAGTAGTTGGAAAGAGACCACTATTACAAATAATATATATTTTATATTTCCCCACCCCAGTTTGGTCCAAATCCCAGCAAATTTCCTCATTATTAACCTTCCTTCCAAACGGAAATGTCCATCGAAACAGACGCGCTTGTCCCGAATTTCACTACCGATTACTGGTCTCTCTCTTTCAGGTCGGTGCTCATTCTCAAGATCAAGATTGCATCTACCTTTTTTTCATCTTTATTTTTTTGAGAAAAAATTGATCTTGATTAATTACAGGTCTAATATCTCTGTATTAATAATATTATCACTTGTTACAATTATAAACCTGATAAATCTTTAATCATTTGGTGATGCTACACCTTTTTTTAGTGTTATTATGCGAAGATATTAACATTTGGATTTCTGTACTCGAATTGCGATTTAGGAAAATTATTTTTGTTCTTTGTTTTTGATCTTGAATCTTGATATTGATTATTCTGTAGTGGTATTTAGATTGAGTTAGTGGCATTGTGGAAGTTTTTTAGAAATATATGTAATATTTAGAATATCTTTTTTGAATTATTAGTTTAGGTATAGAAAAAAAAGGAAAAAAAGTTGGTTTGGAATAGATCTTAACTGTACTTTATAATTTGGGTTATGAAAAGAAACATAGATGAGATAAAATAAATAAATAAATAAATAACTATAAATATGAAGGTGTGATTTGTCATTTGTGACTCGATCTTGGTGAGGTATTTAAGAAAGTAAAGGAAGCAGCAAAGCTTCTGCAATTATTGGAATTTTCTGGATTAAAATTCAAAGATTCGAAAGAAATATGTGTAATGGTTCTCCACATGTGTATATTGCGTACATTTGTATTGATCTTTACACACACTCGATAATTTCTTAAAAGTTTAGTTCTTTAACAGCATCAGCAGTTCTTTCAAGTTGGTGCAGTGTGTTCTCTCATCTAAAGAAACTTTATGAATTTTTACGCATCTCTTTTCGGCTTGATCTTTTCATTTGGACCTACAAAAATGAGATAAAACGTAATTTTGAATGTAGTAGTAATGAGTTTATGGAACAAAAATTGATTCTATTTTCATTCTCTTTCAGTTACTTGCTTTAGATTGCTTCTAGAGTAAGATACAGGGCCTGGGAGGTGTAAATCACCCGTCTTTCTGAGTCATAATGGTGGGCCAAACCAGTTACGTGCCTCCACCTTATATTCCATTGAGTCAGTCTGAATCAGAAATGGAAACTGTACCGTCCAAGGATGAGATACCTGCTCAGAAGCATAAAAATGATGGCTCAGTGCAGTGGTCTTCTGGAATCTGTGCTTGTTTTGATGATATGCCGAGCTGTACGCTACTTTCTGCCTTGTGATCTTGATTTATCAGAAGGAAAAAGTGAATTAAGGTGCATTTTTGAGTAGTAAAATGAAAATAAACAATATGCATCATCTGTTTTATATGATCACAGTAATATGGACAATGTATGTATGCTATCTGTACGGTGGTCTGCTGAAGTGGAAGAAGCCATTCGTAAATTGCTAATAAATTATGTGTAACATGTTCAAGTCTTGTCAAATTGACTTGACTACCCAAAAGTGGGATAAAATGGACCTTTTGAACAAAGGGTGAAAAGAATTGAGTCTTAACTCTTTACTACAGTGGCCTAGACAATTGTTTATGCATTAAGGTAACTATCTAAATAAAGCCAACGTGTTTTCAGATAGGACTCGTCATCTCTCACTATGCAACTGTCATAGTGGCCGATCTTCTATTGAGAAAAAGAAAATTACTCTGCAGATTTTCAACTGGATTCTACCTTCATTTGCTGTGATATATGTTTCAGGAGATTTAATATGTGGTATTTGTTTGTCTACTGAAATCATTACAGTTAGAGGAATAATTCTCGACATACTTTGTCATATTGCTATGGCGATTTACAATTTTTAACACTGGTGTTATTGTCAAAGCTAGCCATTTTCATATCATTGAACAAATCAACAGCTTAATTTGAATATGTCAACAGATATCATTTGTCGATTTTACCCGATGATGTACTATTAGCCTTTATATTCAATCCATTAGGAGGGAGAGTTAAAACAAAATACTATTGCTATTGATACCATGAATACATGGCACAAAATTACGAGCTCATAGATTTTCCTTGGGGTATTATTATTGTTATGTAAATACTGTGAACGTAGGTCATTTCCAATTGCTTTCATGTTTCACACTCACAGTATGGCACATTAATACCTCATGCAAATCTTCAGGATTTGTTACGTGCTTCATGTACACGTTTTTAGCTTACATGCTGGGAATCATAACTTCATGTCTGCTAACAATTAATTTAAGCAAATGTGTTGAAGGATAGGTGCTTAGGTGAATAACCCATAGATTCCTTTGTAAAAAATATTCAACAAGGTGTTTAAGTTTTGTACTTTTAAAATGATAAAAAATAGTCAGCTGCACTCAAACGAAGGACCATTGACTGCATTGCACATTTGAAAACTTAATAAGGCCTCGAGATTATTTATATGCATCAAAACCTTAGGTTCATTCTTCTAGAAACATATTAACCTTACATCCGTATAGTTGAATATGCCATTAGCATATAACGTACATAAGTATGCTTTTGAGTTAATATGGCCGGTAAATCCAGTAGACTGTTTTAATTTTGTGGGCCCAGGTGATTTATATTATCATTTAATGTCCTTATAGATATTCACTAATTCTACTTTATTCTGCTCAGGCTGTATTGGACTTGTTTGTCCTTGCTTCCTTTTTGGGAAAAATGCAGAGTTTTTGGGGTCTGGAACTCTTTTAGGATCATGCATGACACATTTTATTTTGTGGGGGCTGGTCAATACACTTTGCTGTGTGTTAACTGATGGCATTATATGGGGTTTACCTGGATGCTTTGTCGCATGCTATGCTTGTAGCTACCGGAAGACTTTAAGATCAAAATACAATCTGCAGGTATAAGTCACATTGCTTTGCCACCTATACTGTTACTACATACATCTTTAATTGTCAACACTAAAAAGAAAAGCCATATAACTTTTGTGTCAATCATGTTAGTTCTTTTCTCCTTTCAATTTGCTGTAATGGTTTGACAAGTGATCTTTTGAGAACATGGTGTGATGGGTGGCTTGGTATTATGATGGTGTAGTGTGGTTTGTAGGGACATAGGTTGTCTGATAGTTGACACTTGACCACTGTTTTAGGCCCTAACAAAAGTTACTGCCTTCTTTAGAAGTTAGACCTAGGCCGTTTGAATTGATCTTGGAGCTGTGCTCTCGCGGTGTTATCCAGTTGATTCTGAGTTTGTAACTGACTTATTAATTGTCTGCAACGAGGACATTGTGTGCTTAAGTTGGAAATCAAACAGTCACAGATGTAAGACTAAAATATCAAATAATTCTCTCCACCATAATACCATCCACCCACTACAATTCATTCTAATTTTATACGGCTTAATATGGTGCATCAAACACGACCTCAATGTATCAGCTGTTGGCAGTGAAGAGGGATATTGTATCTCATGTCATGTGACTTTTTGTTAACATCTATGGACGATAAGCTGTAAAAATTGACTATTAGTAAGGCTCCATCCCGCTATAAGATTATGCTATTTTACGTTACAAACATTCAATGGCATGGTATGCAAGGTCAACTGCTAAAGACACTTCAACACCATGTTTCATTTGAGTGAGAAAAAAAAAAAAAGGAAAAAAGAAGAAAAAGGAAAAGCTGAAGGGAGTAGTCAGAAATTATAGCGCAAACCTTCAAGAAATATCTCGAATGACATAAAAAGTGCTATTGATGAATGAGTTTTTGGATAGTCAAAACTGCTACTATGGTTGTATGATCATTAGCCATAACGCTTCTAAATATCCAGTATGACATTAAAAGTGCAGGAAGGACTTTGTTTACCTGACTGTTAGATAATTAATCAAGAATGGCGGTTAACCATTACATGTGATGTTTGCCTACTCCTCATTGGCTATTTTATAGTACTCAACCATATACTTAAAATCAATTATTAGCTTTCCCAATGAATAGCTATATTCCTTACGAATTCTTAACACAGGAAGCCCCATGTGGAGATCTCTTCACGCATTTTTGTTGCCATTTATGTGCCATTTGTCAAGAGTACAGAGAAATCCGTGAAAGGTCTGGAGGCTGGAACTCGTCTGACCTGAACTTGGTTGAAGTGACTGCCCCTCCTATTCAGACAATGGAATCGGCTTCCACATAAATGTCCATCTGTTACCATGCCCTTATTCACCTTGTATTATACTGTTCACTTTGTGCTGCTTCTCGTGTGCATGGGATATTTCTTTCCTTATCTCACTTGTCATTTTTTTTTCTTCTCGTTTCTGTGCAATATAAAACTCTGAACAACATTGCATATCTTGTTACGTTTCCAGATTTTTGTCTCGAACGTCAAATGTAGATTGGAGCATTAGAGTGTATGTAGGATCATTTTATTGATCTTGTGTATGCCACCGATGTTTTATGGTCTGTAGATAAAAGAAGTGCGATTACAGAAAGCTTTGGCAGATTTAGTTTTTAGTTTTCTGGTTTATCATGCCAAAGAAGTTCACCATGGGCAGGTTATGACCCTTACCCTTTAGTTTCCTGGGCTTTCTGAACTCACGTAGATGATGATCAATTGGTTCCATGGTTAAAATCATGTGAAAATATACTGTTAAGTTTTTTCAGTCGCGCCAATACTGGCACATTTGCCAGACTCGATGCATTTATACTTGCTAGAACACGTTAGAACAGGGAGAGGTAGGCCAAAACTTACAAGGATATTCCAGTAGTTTATAGTATTAATTTTTTCACAGTTTGTTTTAAACTTTGTTATGTTCTATTTATTACAGCAGTGAAATTGTAATTCTAATACTATGGTGAGTGATTTATTGGTGAAAAATACCTTAAATATGTCAATTTATTGCAGCCTTTTACTTCAAGTCATCATCTGTAACATAATCAATGAACCGCTGAAATTGATATTAATAAATTTTCGATTTTTTGTTTTGCATTTTGAAACAATCTGATCGATATGTTTGAAATGAAGAAAAAAGTTTAGTTAGTATAGCAAGTGACCGTAATTTATTATTTATTATTTTTTTGAAAAATTAAGTGACTTAAAAGTAAGTTAAGAATTCCTGAACATGGTGATGGTCATGGAACAGTGGATGTTAGGTCATTCTACATGAAAGAACAGTTTGAGCAGAATAAATGTTGTACTATATATATATATAAGATTTATTTGTAGGACTTTGTCATCTGTACATTGAATTTGTACATCATGTTTAACACTTGCATAATTGTCAAAAATTGTTTGGAAGGGAATTTTTTTTTTTTTTAATTGTCAAATCACAATTTGTCATATAGATGCGTGTAAACAAGGGTGTACATGGTGTACACTAAAGTGTACACGAAGCACAATCACGTATAACAAAAAGTCGTTTTTAGACAACTAATTTATAAATAATTTTTGTCAAAACCAAACATTATTTTCATTCACATATTAATAATAATTAATAATTTATTATTCAAGTATTTTGTGAATGAACTACTATTCCATTTTATAAATTGATTAATTAATTTGTAAAATGGAGGTTAAGACTTTATTGGCGGACCATAAAGTACAAGATTGAAAAAACTTAATATGCTCAACACATTGATTGTAAAGTAAGGAACGGTAAAAGAATCAAAGATCACACAAGTCATTATAAAATGTAAAATTTTCATGGATTTTTTTAGATTCATTATAGTCGTACGTTTTGGGTGCAACCTTATCAACGCATAACGAGGAACTCGATATTTAAATGATTGTAGAAATTAGAAGAAAAATAATCTATTGTGACAAAAATATTCTTTTGGACTTGGACAAACTCTAGTGCTAAGGCATTCACATTGGAACTTAATCTTTTTTTTTTTATTATTATTAAAATTATATTAAATTTTGGTTACTAAGAAGTGGATTTTTGGAAAAACTTATATTCTACATAGAATTAATAATGTGACCAAGATTTCGAATATCTAACATGACAATGACAACAGTTTAGCTAGGCATTGTGAAGCCTAGTTTATATCGTGGAATGGGATGACAAAAACTCAATATAATAATATTTTAATTGTAAATCAATGGAATAATTAGCCGACATAAATGAACTTATGGAATTATTATAATGTTGTTAAAGTATACGACAAGAGTATTAGTTTGGTAACGATGCAAGTTTGTATCTTAATTAATTATATTTAGTTAAAAGTACTATGAATAATTGTGATGTCTTGTGCTGAGACTTTATTGTTTGGCTTTTGGGAAATGTACTTTGCCTCGTAAACAACTTCAACCTAATCTTGGATGTTTTTCATTTTGGCATATTGAATTCGACGGGATTGAATATGATTAAAGAAGAGAAATAGATGATATATTCGTTCCGTATATAGTTTAATTTGTTTAACTTGACGAACATAACTTCAAGATCAAATAAATGAATAACTATAATGGTAGGTTTCAATTCTTGGAAATGAAAGGGAAGAACAAGAACTGACATCTCTGCTTTTGTTTAATCCTAGATTATAATTAATTAAGAGAAAAAAGGAAGAAATTTGTTTTTTCCTCAAGCTTTGTCACCGCGTGATCAACATTCTTTCCAAAATTCATTCTTTCAATACCCAGTTTTAACCACGCATTCTTTAATAAAATAATATTACACGTAAATCCAAAATTTTTCCTTATTTTTTAACCACACATTTTTCATCACATCACATCACATCACGTCATAAAATACATTTCCTTCTCAATAATGTGCATCAAACACCCTCTTAATTTAGTTTTAAGATAATAAAAAAGATTATTGTATATAATTTGTAGGTTGTAAAAATAGGAAAAAACATATAAAATAAATAAATAATTAAGGCATGTCTACTTATTAATTAAATCATTTTTTTTATAGCATGTTCGGCTCTGGTTAAAAGCCTGATAGTTCGACTTTTTAAATGTGCATTTGCGTACTACACAAATAATTATAGTACAAAGCATGTGATACAAAGTTCTTTATTAAGTTTTAAAACTATAAAAAAAAATATTTAAATTCGATTGAGATACAATTAGCTACGAGGTTTAAGGTTTAGGATTTTTCAATAATGATGTCGGTAACAATAATGTCAGTCATTAAACACCCAAATTGAGGGAAAGCACAAAGTTGAAAGTCCTGATTTCTTAAATTAATGCTGATTTCATGTGATGTTAAGTTGATAATGAAATATGTTTGTTGTTTTCATTGAAAGGTCCCAATGCCGAAATTCCTTTTTGAAAAGAATCAATGAAAAAAAGGTTCATTCGTTGATGCCTTTATGCTCTTCTTTCCAACAAACAATGCTTTTATATCCAATTTCTCCCTTTCTTCCTCTGGATTTACCACGTTTTGTATGGCACATATGTAAGGTGTAAAGATAGAACGAACTGTTCAAATGTACCTTTGTTCGACTTGAAATGCGATAGATTGGAACTTCAGCTATCAATATGGGGTCATTATTAAGTTAAGACTTCAAAATTACGAGATTTTAAATTTAGTTCGTTTATAACTTTAATTGTTGTTCTCACTGGGATAATAACATTATTTTCACTAAAGAAGAAAACGTGCAACTTACTTTCCATATATTGAGATCTATGCACTTTTTGTGACATTTAGAGGGTTATTATTGAATAATTGATGTCGATCAACGTCTATATGAAAACAATAAATACATGAATAAGCTTATATAAGCTTCTAATGTCTTGTTAATTAAAAAAATATACTAAAAAAGTAAATATCAAGATTAATTGATTCATCCATAATATAAAGAGTTGCATAGAAAATTGAAGATACCCCAATTTTCTATCAATTCAAAGTATAGCCAGCAAATTAATTCTTGAAGCAAATATTGATACTAAGAAAAATTAACAAAAATAATCTCTCACTGTAATTATTCTTAAATTTAAACAAAAATGAAATTCTAAGTTCCAAGTAAATAATAAAATGGTGAGTAGTATTATTCATAGCCAACGACTGTATTAATTATCATATATAGTATCTTATGTGGTATAGCATTATTAAAAGTTATTCATTTTTTAAATTATTAAAATTATGACTCGTATGATGTCGTCAAATAGATTGATTCTACACTCGTTGATTATTAATAACATTATTGTAAAATGTTAGTTTGAGACTACAACATTTGTTATAAATTAAGATAGCTTAGAGACTTGAATTTTACTAAGAAGCACATTTATGTGGTATTACTCGCCCAAACATAACTTCATTAATGTATAGATCCAACACTTGGATTCCTAATCTCGATTTACTTTTACTATTTCCTAGAAAAAGAAAGGATTGTACAAATCAACATGAGTTTAATGTATCAGTTACACAAATTAGGTTTAAAGTTAGGTTTAAAACAATGAAATGACAGATTTTTTTCAAAAGTGGCCAGTGGGATCAAATTAGGACAGGTGGTGTGATGTGTGTTCAAAAGAGTTTCTCTTTTGAGTTTTGAATGTTGAATTTTCTTAATCAGAAAAGCCTTTAAAATAAAGTTTTTCAGAAAAGAGACAAACAGATTCTGTGTTTTTGCTCTAAAATCGAGATTATAAGGAAAAAAGAGCAGTTCAATGGGGACTCTCACCACGCACACGAGGGGTTCTCGATTTGCATGCACACACACGCACACATGTATAGATGTAGAGAGAGAAACTTATAGATATAGAGAGTGAAAAAATGTTTGTTTAACGTCTCAAAACATGGACCTAACATCAAATAAATAGAGGACAAAAGAGGGTCTGTTAGAGAAAAACGCATTCTCGATCCTCGTCACTTTCTTTTGAGGTTTACTGTTAGAGAAAACCCCCTTTTTTATTTTCTTTTTTCATCTTTTCTGCTTCAAAAACCTTTTAAAAAAAAAAAACTAAATTTGAACCCCCAAAAGAATGAGATTTCTGTCTGTTGTAAGAATTCCCTTTCTGCTCTTGTTGGCATTGTATAAGAAATAAAGGAATAAGTCAATTTTCTTGTTAGATTGTCATTTTCCTTGCAAGTTTTTTTCTTAGATTTGCAGTCATGATGAGAGAGATTTCCAGTGGATTTCAAGATTTGACATTTATGGCCCATTCTGAGATGAGATTTCAGCATTTGAATACTCCAATAGAGCAAAATCTGAAAAGGCCTTGGCTTTCACTTCCAATGGGAGAGGGAAGATCAATAAAGTCGAAAAATGATGTCACTGAGATTGAAGAGACTGGAAGAAAAACTGGACATAGAAAGCTATGTGCCAGAGGCCATTGGAGACCTCATGAAGATGCTAAGCTCAAAGAACTTGTTTCTCAATATGGTCCTCAAAACTGGAATCTCATTGCAGAAAAGCTAGAAGGAAGATCAGGCAAGACTACTCAAGTTTTCGTTTTGAACGTGCTTATGTATATTACTTTTTCTTGCTGTGCTCAAAATCCATTCTGGAGTACTGAATATTCTATACTTCGAGAATACTAGAAATTTTCCACCTTCTAGGCACTCTTTTAGGCTATTTCGGTGGATATAAACGCATACAGCCTAGAAATGCACTTAAAAAGTGTTTTTAACGCGACCAAATTTCCTCACATTTGTGAAAATTTTAAAACTTACTTTTACTTGTAAGTAAAATTCATAAGCTTAGCAAACCATGCTCCATAGTCCATACTTATTGCTTTTCATCTATTGATTGATCTATTCATTTTTTTTCATCACTTTTATTTATTGATTTCTCATTTGATTGAAAATTTTCAGGGAAAAGTTGCAGATTAAGATGGTTTAACCAGTTAGATCCAAGATTAAACAGAAGGGGTTTTACTGAGGAAGAAGAGGAAAGGCTTTTATCTGCACATAGAATGTATGGTAACAAATGGGCTATGATTGCTAAGATTTTCCCTGGAAGAACTGACAATGGAGTCAAGAATCATTGGCATGTGATAATGGCAAGAAAAAATAGAGAGCAAAATAGTGTTTATAGAAGAAGAAAACTCTCTTGTTCAAGGGTCCAAACAAATGGATTTTCTTTAAATAACATAGAAAATAATGCTTGCATTGAGTCAATCATGACTAATGACTATATTGTTGATGAATCTGCTGTCTCAACCTGCACTGATCTTTCCCTCACTCCCTCTTCTGTTAAAATGCCTCAGTTTTTCGGCAGGTTTAGACCTATCCAGCATCACAATCTATTGGAACAGAAGTTAGGTACGCTGATTTTTTTCCTTTTCAAGTCTTGGACCTTGAAAAGTCTGATTATACTGTTGAATTATCGCGTGGACTGCAAATCAACCTATTATTCCTATTATTAGGAGGCCTGTTATTATTTTTAGTGCAAGAGGCATTCGATCACTATGTCCTATTCTTTTCTTTTATAGTGGAAACAGCAAAATAGAGTAAGAACCATCTCATGAATTGTGGTTTATTTGTTTATATAAATCCCTTTGTTTAACTTGAGTTTCAGGTTCAACAGGAGAAGAAAATGTGCTGGTTCATAGTAACGGTCAGTACTATGGGAATGAGCCAATGGCATATGCTGCAGAAGTGGATCAATCAGGTCACTCAGATTCAAATTCTGAAGTTACTGCGGCATCTGAATCAGTAGCCAACTATAGGGCCAATCTCTACATATTTGGGGAAAATAAGAATGGAAAATTTGAGATCAACAACGTTGCATTCATTGATTTTCTTGGAGTAGGAGCCAATTGAGGAATACTCACTCGTGTGTTAAATGTGTTTTGTGGGTGGGTTGGGTTGGGGGTCCTAGTTTACAGTGAAAATCTTGAAAGTTCAAATAGTAGCAGATATATTAAGTAGGCTAGCTGCTACTAATAATGGTTTGCCTAATCTGTCTCTCTCCATTTGAGCCTAGTACATGCAGAAAAAGTGGGATATGCAGGGGGGTTTGGGGGTCTCTTGAGTCTGCATGCACAGAAAATTTCATTAATGAAAAGAAATTACAGCAGTGAAAACTCTTGAAAAGTGGGAAGAAAAGAGAGGATTTAGCAGAATTCACGTGGCGTATAATCATGCTTGCAAAATAATTTCTTTTGGACTCATGTTCTTGTCAATTTTCTCTGCTACCTAATGCAATGATTTATTTCTGCTTATAATCTGGAAAAGTAAAAGTTTTTTTTACCTACAACACTGACTAATCAAACAATGAATCCGCCTTTCTTTTCAATTTTATGTCTTGACTTGTTGACTATTTATGAACTGAAATGACTTTAAATGCATCCGTTTCTTTGGTTTCTTGCGTATATTTCTCCTTTCATCACTTGCATATATTAATGATATCTGTGTAATTCAATGGACTGCACCACTTGCAAGTTGCATCGCATGGTTGATCAAAAATCTTGTACTCTTTTCCATATTTCATTGGGAATATGATTAGGGTTACAAGATATTATAACGTTTTATGTTACTATATCAACATATTACAATATGTTTTTTATATAGATTTTGAACAGCTACAAAAAAAAGGGTAACTTATCAAATATATAAGATTATTCATATATTTATTTATATAACTAGTCTTAGCAACAAATGTAATAAAACTTATAGGTAACAAATATTGTGTGCATTATATATGTCGTACTCATGTGGCATGCAGTTATGATATTTTCCAATGCAGGCTATTAGCTCGAAAGTCCACATAATTAATGTTCAAGATGTTAAATGTGTCACCCAGAGCAAATTGACATGTTGGTCAATGTCAAATGATTGCGGGCTCTCTTGACTAGACTCTTACGATAAGACGTGATTTTGACTTCATAGTTATACGATTGTCAAAACACTATCAATTTCTTCCAATAAAGATGAGAAAAAGCACTTATTCTAGAACTCAATTAGCATGAATCTGAGAAACTAACATCGTTCATTCTCAAAAAGTGCAAACAACAGTAATTATTAACTACACACGACATTTGGAATCTAAACTATTGCATTGCTTATTAAAGCCAACCAGCAACTGCGACAATATGAGTTCTACTCGATTCGAAAATAACTTTGATAAATAATAATCACAAGTTTTTTGAACACTCACATAATTTTAAGTGTCATCAAATGAATTATCGATTTGACTAGGATGTTGATCGACTTGGACTTCTATTAATACCAAGCCAATTTATTGGATATATTTTGAAGGGGATTTTGCACAGATATAATTAATATGAAAATGGTTCAAAACTTGTCATTTTTCAAGATGTTGCAAAAATGTCATTTTTAGTGCAAAAAATCCAATTTACCCTTTTATGTACTTTTTGAATGCATTTAAAGCACAAGTAGCTCCTTTCACACAATTCTTTTAAAATACATTATTTCAAAACTCATTTTCAACCACACATTTTTCAATAAAATAATATTTTCCATCACATTAATAACTTGCTCTTACTTTTTAACCACATATTTTCCATCATGTCACTATTTAAAATACATTATTTTCTCAATAATATCCATCAAACACTCCCCTTAATGTCAAGATTTGATGTGTATTTTGTTGGAGAAGCTACTCATAAAATTTAGTTATTACACAATGAATAATGGATTTGTTAACAAAAAAATCATTATTTCCTAACATTTTCTTTAGATGATGAAGTAAAAATTCTCTCTCAAAAATATACATGCATTTCTCCTACAACAATTGAAATATTCAAGTGAATTTCTCTCTCTTAAGATTATACTGAATTTATCATCCAATTTGAGGTTAGCATTTACAATATATTGAATGTTAGAACTTAGTAGTGTTAAATCTTAAATACTAACATCACATTATTTTGCAAATTATTTTTCATTGATTAATTTGGATTAGATTTGTAAAGTTAATTGAAAAAATATATCTATTTCAAAGCATGAAAAAGTTGAAAAATCCCATATGTAATATTAGTTTTGCGTAAACTATTTGTGAGAAATCCCATCATACTAGGTACTAGAATTAGTAGGTTCATGATAAGAGACCGAATTTCAAATTTGTGTCCCTATATTACAGTAGAAAATTGTGACTATTTTTTTATGTAAAGCAATGCACTTGTTAAAACACGATGCTGGACAATTTAAATGTTTGTCCAAACAGTTAGCTTCTATTTTTCTCGACAGTATGACTATACTATACAATAGAAATTGGATAAAATAGATATTCACTTCGTCTCAAATATATAGACTTGTTTTGTTTTTCACATGGATTAAGAAATCTTATTTAATATTATTAGAAAATCAATTTTTGCCAAAAACTTTTATAGTTTACCCTAATTTAATTATCAATAATTAGTAGTAAATTATTATTAGAAGTAGTAAAGAAATAAGGGTATATTAGTAAACGAACAAAACAAAACATTCTTAATAAAGAAACAAGACTATATAATTGAGACAAGAAAATAAGGAAAGTGAGCCTATATAAATGGGACGGATTGAGTACTTTTTATCCAAACATTTCATAGGACCCAAAAAAAAAAAAACAAGACTATACAATTGAGATAAGAAAATAAGGAAAGTGAGCCTATATAAATGGGATGGAGGTAGTAAAAAAATTCTGTTACAAAATTAATCCTACTTCATAGTAGGAACGAGTACCCAAGTAATAATAAAATATCTTATTATCCATCGACATAAACTAAACTGACATAAAATAAATTTGTCCAACATAATCAACTTCATACAAATATTAGAAATTACAAATCCAAATGGGGCACATTGTTTTCCAAGAAAATGAGGTCCTACTTTGTGCTTTCGTTACCTTTCTTGTGGGCACTCCTTGCGTAGGATTTCGACTAGCCACTGATGGAATCTTAATGCCCAATGAGCACGTTTCTCTTGTTTCACCTCAACATCTTATTCGACATCCTTTGCATTCGAGAGGTCCTCCTTCTCATTGTCAGTGTATGACGATGGCACCTCTCGATAGATGCATCAACTTCGACAACAGTAATCTCGTCCTTCATACCATCCTCCAACGGCTCGGTAGTTGGACCATATTCTCCAATAAAAAAAGTCAAGTATCAGCGCAGACGAAAATATAATATTATTTACTAATAAATTTGAAAGAAAAATTGTTATAGCTTACACGGTTTATGGGAAAATACTTTCATTTTCATTTTCTGGAGTCTCAATAGCTGCCGCATCTCCTCCAAGTACATGAGTGGTGGGGTCTGACGAGACAATATTGTTAGTTGGGTGAGATGATCTTTGACGTTGAACCATATGTCATTTCCTTCTTGGTCCTAATCATTCGAAAGATTAGTTGTTGAATTAGTTGAGCAGAAAGTTGTTACTCTGGTAACCTAGTGAGAAATTCGAGCGAAGATCTTTCAAACTCCAATTTCTGCCCCAGTTCAAAGTTCTCGACCATTGTCTTCAAGAATTTGAGATTGATGCGCTAATATATGTGCGCATGTAACCTCTCTTCCTTAGACAAAATAAATTCGAGTTCCATCTGAAACACCATCGGTATAAACAAATTTCAATGTGAGAGAATGACATAACATACAATGAATTCATACAACACATAGTGAATCAAGTCAAACATATCCACAAATAGGTGAATTTCTAAATTGTATGTTTCATTTTATTCAAACTGTCGAGAAATTCAGTAATCATTTGTTGAAAATGACAAGTTTTCTTGACACATGTTGATGTAGATCAATAGCCGCCAATATTATGGAAAGAGAGATCAAGTAGGCACCACTTGTATGGAGATGAGGCGTATTATTTCAATTAATTTTCTTCCTGCCGGTGTATTATTTTCTTTCCTGTTATTTCAATATTTTATTTCCTATTATTTCAATATTTTGTCTGTCACGTATTTCAGGTAAGTTGGTTGTTAGGGTTGTCTTTAATTTCACATATATATGCAACGTTCAGTAGCCGTCAAGGAACTTTTGGGATTTTTTTCAATCAATAAAAATACACTGTGAGAGTTTTTCCAGTTTCCTATATTCCTAGTTCAGATTACTAGGCATGTAGAAGAGTTGTGAGATCATTGTGCACGCAGATTCGACTTCCATTATTCTTCACTGCATCAGTTGGTATTAGAGACCCATGTTACATTTCAGCCATGGCACGTAGAGGAGCTCGTGGGGGAAGGCATTCAGTGATGGGTGAGGTAAACGAACGCGATGAGGTGAAACGTGAGGCACAACTAGAGGCGCGAATATTTCAACAGGTGAATGAGTGTTTTGTTTAGATGGGTGATATATTTGACGCCTTGACTGAGCAACTGGCAGCTCTCAAAATTGGATATCGGCGTCGAAAATCGTGAGACCGTGAGCGTTTTGCTGAATATAGTGATGACGGGAACGAGGGAGAAGAGAATCAAAATCCGTTTGCGAAGATGAGAGGAAGGAGAGAACATCCAGTAGTCCAAAACAATGCTAACATGTGGGAGTTAGGCTTCAAACTAGATATCCCAAAATTTCAAGGTTGCCTACAACCTGAACAGCTTCTTTGGTAGCAACAAAGTTTAGAGGAAGAGCTGCTGCTTGGTGGTAACAAACAAAGCAAACTAGAGTGCGCCAAGATAAACCAAAAATTAATAGTTGGGGAAAATTGTTGAAACACATGAAGGCATCATTTTTACCTCATAATTATGTGAGGATAATGTATCAACAACTTTAGAATCTCAAAATCTCTGGCAAGGTTCACGACATGTGGATGAATATACTATAGAATTTTACAAATTGATAGCACGTGTGGATTTGGTTGAATCAGATGATCAGTTGGTGTCTCGGAATATTGGAAAGATGAGGCAACAATTTTAAGACTCTTTAAATCTTTTTGACCCTGTGAATGTTTCTGAAGCCCACCAGCGAGTCCTACACTTTGAGAAAACATTATCTAGGAGAACATGGGGTGCTAGCAAAGTCAACATTGGTAGTATTTCTGGCACAAACCAATTAGCCTATCAGCATACGGTGGTCGCCCCTACCACAGAGAAAAGAGGGAAAACCAATACCCTGGCAAGTAGGGAGTAGCATCAAGTTCTCAGGTCCGATGTTTTAAATGTGGTGAAATGGGTCACCGTATGGCAGATTGCAAGAAGGCCCTAAATACGGTAAGGGATTGTTCATTGATTTTGGGGAGACTAGTGTTGACAGCTTGGTATATGTCGAACATGGGCCTATTTACGATATTGGGAGGAGAAATATGTAGAGTAGCAGGTTGCAGGTGATGAAGGTCCTTTATTAATAGCGAGGAGGATATGTTTGGCACCTCGTAAGGATGACTGGTTACGCCACAATATTTTCCAGTCTACATGTACTATTGGCAGCAAGGTCAGGAAGTTGTGAGAATGTTGTTTCTGAAGAGGCTATTTAGAAGTTAGAACTAGAGATAGAGAAACATCATAGTCCATACAAATTTGCTTGGCTCAAGAGGGGAAATGAAGTAACTATTTCTAAACAGTGCTTAGTATCATTTTCTATCGGTGCGAAGTATAAAGATAAAATTTGGTGTAATGTGATAATCATGAATGCATGTCATCTTTTATTAGGTCGACCATGGAAACATGATAGGGTGCTATTCACGATGGAAGACAAAATACATATAGTTTTGTACTTGACAAAGTGAAGGTTGTCTTATTACCTGACAAGGAGGGAGAGTCTCGACACCCTTCAAGGGAGGGAAAGATTTTGTTGGCCAAAAGGGAGTTTATGACTGAATTGCAGGAATCTGGGATGGTGTTTGTGTTGTTGGGAAGGGAAAGCAGTAAAGGGAGAGAAGTCCCATCCCTCGTGTCCAAGTTGGTAGAAGAATTCTCTGTTATATTTCCGGACGAACTACCTGAATGTTTGCCACCATTGAGGGATATACAACATCAAATTGACTTGGTGCCGGGCGCTAATCTACCAAATCGACCACGTTATCGTATGAGCTTCATAAGTAATCTTTGAAGCATTAGAGTTCTTATTTGGCTTATAATGAGTTTATTCTTTATTTTGATCATGAGACATTGAAGCACCTTCACAGTCATGATAAATTATCATCTAGACATGCACGTTAGGCCGCTTACTCTAAAAAAATTTCCTTCACCATTAAACACGAGTCGGGAGCTGTAGACAGGGTAGCAGATGCTTTAAGTAGGAAGGCATCTTTGCTGGTGCAAATGCAGACAAAGGTAATTGGCTTTGATCAGTTCAAAGATTACTTATCTCTTGATCCCTATTTTGGCCCTATTATGAGTGACTTGGGGTCACGACCACGGGATGATTACACTATGCATGACGGGTTTCTATTCAAAGGCAATCAGTTGTGTGTTCCTGCAAGGAGTTTGGGCCTGAATATTATTCAAGAATTGCACAATGAAGGTCATGTGCGGTGTGACAAAACTTTGAAGCTTCTCACTGAGCAGTTTTTTGGCCTCATATGCGAAAGGAAGTTGCATGGTTTGTGGTGGGTTGTAGGGTTTGCCAAGTCTCGAAAGGGAGAGCAACTAATGTAGGTCTCTATCTGCCTTTGCCTATTCCAGAAGGGCCTTGGTCTAATGTTAGCATGGATTTTTTTAAGGTTGCCAAGAACACAGCGTTGACAAGATTCTATTTTTGTGGTGGTGGATAGATTCTCCAAGATGGCACACTTTGTGGATTGCAAGAAAACATAGATGCTGTTAATGTTGCACAACTTTACTTTCATGAGGTTTATCGTTTACATGGATTGCCTTCAGTTGTTGTGTTTGACAGAGATACTCGTTTTCTTAAGCCACTTTTAGTGATGTTTGTGGCATTTGTCTAACACCAAGCTCGACTTTAGTAGTGCTTATCACTCTCAGACCGACGGCCAGACTAAAGTTGTCAACCACTCTTTGGGGGACTTGTTGCGCTGTCTGGTGGGTGATCACCTGAAGCCTTGGGATCACAAGGGATAAAAAACTATTTCAGGTTGTGTTTGCTTACAATCGATCTATGAGTACAGGGTTTAGTCCTTTTCATGTGATATATGGTTTTAATCCTCGTGCACCAATTGATTTGGCGCCTATCATTGATATTCGACGAGTTCATATCAAGGCTGAAGATTTAATCAGTCAAATTCACCAGACTCATGCAGCAACTGTCAAGAAATTGCAGGATTCTACTGTCAAATACAAGGCTGCTGCTGCTGATATGAAAAGAAAGGTAGTGGAGTTTAAGGTAGGGGACTTGGTGTGGGCTATCCTGACGAAAGATAGATTTTCCGTCGGTGACTATAATAAGCTTGCTGCTAGAAAGATTGTTTCGCTGTAAATTATTGAGAAAATCAATCCTAATGCACACAGATTGAAACTCCCAAGCTATATTACAACCAGTGATGTGTTTAACATCAAGCACTTGGTTCCGTATATTGGTGATTTGTCATTTGAGGACTCGAATTCGAGGGTAAATTCTTTCAAACCCGGGGAAGATGATGTAGATCAATAGCCGCCAATATTATGGAAAGTGGGATCAAGTAGGCATCACTTGTATGGAGATGAGGCGTATTATTTTAATTAATTTTCTTTCTGCTGGCGTATTATTTTCTTTCCTGTTATTTCAATATTTTCTTTCATATTATTTCAATATTTTGTCTGTCACGTATTTTAGGTAAGTTGGTTGTTACGGTTGTCTTTAATTTCACATATATATGCAATGTTCAGTTGCCGTCAAGGAACTTTTGGGATTTTTTTCAATCAATAAAAATACTCTGTGAGCAGTTTCCTATATTCCTAGTTCAGATTACTAGGCGTGTAGAAGAGCTGTGAGATCATTGTGCACACAGATTCAGCTTCCATTATTCCTCACTGCATCACATGTTCTATCCATATATACTGAAAATAAACTGCCGAGACACAAACATGAATCTCCAACTTTAACAAATGCTTCATGTAAGTACCTTAGCTATATTTGGCATAAGGGCAATCCTCAATTACCATATAAAGATCTAATAACATAAGAATCCACACAGTGAACCACATTACAATTAGTGTGAAGGTATTAAACCTAAATTAACGACAACCCACAATTACTTAGCTTTGTGTTAACAACAAATCAATTTACAAAGTCAACCTACACTGTTAAACAAAACTTCAACTGTTAACATTTTAACTTGACCGCCTAATTTAAACCATGCGTTCTACAACAAAAACTACCCTCAAGTTCGTAAGATACTAAATATGCAAATGCCCCTAAAGATAATAAATTTTAAAAAAGTCAAGTTCTTGGGCATGTTACATGTATCTAAGGACACCAAAAAATCACATTCAAATCAAAGTCCTAATTCTCAAGCACACTCCTCATAAAGTTCCAAGCAAATCCCCACATAAGAACTCAATTCTTGAGACAATAAATCATATTGGAATATATACTCTAATTTCCAAGCAAACCCACCACCTATTAGAGGCAAAAATATAACTTCCAAAAAAAAAAATCATACATGTTTGGGCAAAAATCCAACATTTCAAATAATATCAAAAATTTCTAAACCCAAAACCTTAGGGTTTGTTCTCTTTACCATTTATTCTGATTTTGATTTTTCAAAACAGTGAAAACACATTCTCTTTCCCATTTTCGAAAATGCGTTTTTGAAAACAAGTTAAAATTTTACAAAGAAAATCCAAAACGTCAAATTCGTCGTTTTGGGTGTTTTCTGTTATGATCAAGCCAAAATTTTCAAAACGCGTTTTGAGTGTTTTCAAAATGGCAAAAAGAATACATTTTCAACAATATCAAAATGAACACTCAAAACACAAAACTGAAATACAAAGAGAACGGCCTCTAATTACTGGAACAATGGGGGATGAACATGCGTTAAAAATAAAGAGAAAATCGAGCCAATTTCTTGCTGAAGTTGCTTTTGGGTGTATAAACTCCTAGTCCTTTTTTCATTTTGTTTCATACCATGGAAGAAAAAATCAAACACTACTGCTGAAGAAAGAGAATGGAGAACGAGGAAGAAAATTGCATGTGAAAATGAGGAGCGGTTACTGTGGGGATGGGGTGGTTAAGGTGTTTTTTAATTTTCAGAAGGGTATAAATGTTCAGAAGTGATAAATGTGGCAAAATTAGTGAAAAGTGAAGTTTTTATGGATAAATTAGTTAATTTTGATGTGGTGCGCTATTTTGAATTATTCATTTTGACATGACTAACTTAAGTACAAAAAATTATTTAGAAGTGCATCTCCACTTTTTCTAACAAGTATCGACTATGTTAATCGAGTAGTCATTTTTTACAATTAACTATGTTCAATTATAATAGTTGATCAAATGTCCAAAATCTCTCTCTAGTTTTTACTTTCACTCCCTCATTTTCTTATCCACTATTTTTACTTAGTTTATCACTTATGGTCCATCATTTTGAGGAATGGATGTATGCTGACAAAATATAAAAAAGACTGTGTTCTTTTGTGAACTTTTAATTTTAGCAGAATATTTGTGGGCCTTACTATATTTAGAAAACTAATTTCCCTACTTAAATTAGTCAGGAGTTTTTTAGCAAAGTGCAAAGTGCAAAGAAAATTGAAATCCTGACTCTTGACCTTAGTTTTGATGTAGGTCTTCGAGGATACTATAGTTTCCAGCCCAACATACTCCGGCGAATGTCGAGTTTTAAATAGTTGTATTTCGAATTACTAGGCAAATGTCCAAATGCTTATAATTTCTTCTTATGATTTCTGTCCCAGCAAGTAAAGAGCTCCCTATCCGCTGTAGTTAGCTTCACCTAACGCAATGCATGACTGACGAGTCTGCCATTGTTGCGGCTTTCCTTAGTTGTCTAAATAATACACGAGAAGAATGAAATAATACGATATAATGCTCTACTTATGATTATAAGCAACTATAAGTAACCATGACACGAACTACAACTCCATTGACCCAGGCCCACAACAGCCCAACAGTGAAATGGGCCTAAATGGGCTTTATTGGAATGGTATTTAAGGATAGTGTTTTGAGTTAGAATACACAATGTGACATCCGTCACAAAATTTTAGTATTGCAAGAATAATAAGATAGGCGATTTGTAGAGCCTAATTCCACGGAAGTAGAAAACCACTGTATATTGAACAATATCAAAATACCAACATTAAAGGATTCTATTATCATATATAATTCATTATTACCTTTTGTACAAAAAAAACAGCGACAAGAACACCAACACACTAAAGAAATCGACAACGCAGCTACTCAATGAACCTAGATCAAACAAATTGATCTAACACTCTAAATCCCTCATACAAAGAATCACTTAGACTCCTATCACAAAAATCGATGATTAAAACCATCAGTTTTAATCTATTCACATAGAATCGAACGAGAGAATTAAGAGAAGAAAACACAAAGGAACAGACCCCAAAAGCTTCTAACACACGAAGGAGAAAACATAATGAAAATTAGGGCTCAAGTCTCCTTTCAACTAGTATATATACACTTCACAATTACCGTAGATCAGATTGTAGATCAAGGGCTTAGAGCAACACACGTGTCAATTCTGTTGGGATAGGTTTGGGCAGGTTTCTAAGTGTTATCGGGCAATGGCTGATAATATCCAGCAATGAGCCAAGCCCTGTTATCATCACAGCCCACTGTTGAAGAGCAAATGTCAAGAATGACATAATAATCCAACAAATCTCCCCCTTGATGCTAATGTTATAAACAACCAAACACATTAGTTTTTATTAACACCAACACCAAGAAGAATTACACCTGCAGAAACAACAAATTCAACAAATATCAATTCTTAGAATTTGTAAACATGAGTTAAATTTGATAAGAGGAAGTACCTTTTTTTCCATATCAGCGAGATTAAATTGTGTAGGAATCTTCTCAAGCAATATGAACTCTTTTTGAACTATATCTATAATAAAATACATCCTAACATCTATATGTTTAGTCCTATCATGAAAAACTGGGTTTTTTACAAGAATGAATGTCACTTTAGCTATCACAATAAATAACAATAAGATTATGCAATTCATTTAATTAACTCGACAAGCCTTTAAGCCACAAAGAATCTTTAATAGCTTCAATAGCAGCTACATACTCAGCTTCTGTAGTAGATAAGGCAACAATAGACTACAATTGAGACTTCCAATTTATGCAAGTATTACACAAAATAAACACATATGTAGTTGTTGATTTCTTATTATCCTTATTACTAGCATAATCAGAATCCACGTATCCTCTTAACACAACTCCCTCTTTACAAAATTTCAAATACAAACCTAAATCTGCAGAACCTTTTAAGCATCTTAAAAGCCATTTTAAAGCAGTCCAATGTTCAGGACCAGACTTTGCCATAAACCTATTCAAAATGCTAATAGCACGTGCAACATGAGGTCTAGTACACACCATAGTATACATAACAGATTCAACAGCATTAGCATAAGGCACTTTTTGCTTGTATTTGATATCAGATTCATCATGTCGATATTGTTCTTTACTCAACTTAAA
>CAIGRP010004232.1:0-26726 GCA_903798385.1 Fraxinus cuspidata
ATCCCCCACCCTCACCCTCACCGTCACCATCACTATATATGTCACCTCATTGTAGACGTTGGACTTTAGAATTTGTACTAGTTTAGCCTTTCCATAACCCTAAATTTTACTAGGAAAATAAGGTACAACTCTCTCCCCCATTTTCCAGTAGTTTCCACCCTTCATCCTAGTTCTCTGTTCTTCATTCAAGTTAAATCACCCTGAAGCTCTTCAAAAAGTCACAAAAAAAAACCTAGATCATTTATAAGCCCAAGACATGTTTTCTTCAACCGACGATCCCTTTGAGTCATTGCTCAAGAGGTCGTTTACTTATGATCAAAACCCTAAATCCAGACAAGATGACACTCAATGTTTCATAAACTTCCCTTCACCATTTTTAGACAACCATGAATTGCCTTTGAATCAAATATTTTCTCAAAATCAGCCCATGGGAGGGATTAATACTACAAATTACAAGGAAGGTGATAGAGAGCCTTGCAAGTTCAATGAAAATTCTGCTGATCAAGTTCATCGTGAGGCTATTACACCGATGAGGAAGAGAAATCCCGGTCCAACCGCTCGAAAGAGAACTGGGAAGAAGGATAGGCACAGCAAAATTTGCACGGCACAAGGAATAAGAGACAGAAGAATGAGACTTTCAGTCCAGGTTGCAAGAAAATTTTTTGATCTGCAAGACATGTTAGGCTTTGATAAAGCAAGCAACACCATTGATTGGCTATTCTCTAAATCGAAGAAGGCAATCAAGGAGCTGAGCAAAAACCATCCTGATCAAGCAAAGATCAGTTCCAGCATTGATAATGTAAAGAGTGAGTCTTTTGTCTCTGAATGTGAAGTAGCATCGGAAATAGTGGAGAATTCAAACAATGAATTCAAAGGAGCTTCAACAAAAAGTGTAAGTCCAGGCAATTCACATGAGAAAGATGACAGAAACTATATTCAAAGAGTAGTACGTAAATCTAAACCTAATACGAGGGAGTCTCGGGACAAGGCTAGAGCAAGGGCAAGAGAGAAAACGATGATCAAACGCCTTGAGAATTTGAGCCAGTGGCAAAAATCAACCCCTAATGCATTTCAAGAATTAGGGTTTTCTACCGGCCTCTTTGAAACTGTTGAAGAATCAAGCTCCAGTGATCGGAAAAGGGACTCTCCATATGATGTTGATTGGCACTTATTTGGGAATCAATTAGCCGATGAGGACACAATTGAGAAATTCCTAGGTGGTACAACAAGCTTAAAATCTTGCCCTATTTCTGATTATCAGTATTATGATGCAGCAGTATCAGGTTGCATAGATTCCAACAACAATTTCATGGGTTTTCTGGGAGATTGTGAAATGAACAAGGACATGTTCAATTCCAATAACTCTGAAATGGAAAACATGGTATCATTTTCAGGTAACCCTTCTTCTTACGTTACCTCAGATTTTCTATTTCAGCAATAAGCGCATTGGAGATGTGAAATTTGAGAATTTTAATTCTACTTTCTGTCTAATAAGGGAGATCAATCGGCAGTGATTATCAATCTCGTACTATTGTTTATTTGCTAAAAAATAACTTCTTTGTTAACCAAAAATATCTTGGATGGCTAGCCATACACAAGTATATTTTGAAGTTCTAGCATTATTAATCTGTGTGTGTTCTTTTCTCATCTATGTTTAGGGTTTTTTTTAGGAGCATTATCTGATAATTTTTTTCTCAACTTCGCATTTCTTTCTTGTTCAAAATCGAGCATACACTTTCAGAAACTAAAACTCTGTCATTATTGAGTTGTCTAATAATAAGCTAATAAGAAGTTTGAATAAATGGCATGCCTTTGCGATTTTGATTTACCGCTGTTAAAAATAGTGCTCCAATCAACACAATTTTCGGGCTTAATCGACACCTTTATTGGGTATCAAAACCCAACAACAGCGATATGCTTCATTGCATATATAGAAGATTGAAGATAAGATCGTGCATACCGGAAGCATATATGGTGTTTAACTTTTTCTGGTTGAAATAATTCGTAATCAACAACAATAGCTTTTATCATATATTCATTGATGTGTTTGGATTAAAACACAATTGATTTACACATTTAAGGAGATGGATGAGACAGTAATAACAACACCATAAAAACTCCTTCCATGAAGCATGTCATCATGTTAAGTTTTAAGAATTATGGCAGTAAATAAGTACCCATAATTCATCATTTTTTAAACCACTACCAGGGTTGAAAGCAGATAGTTATTTCCGTTCCATGAGCCTAATTAAAGATTTTATAATACTACGTATTCGTTAACACATAATTTCAATAAGACAGTACATCTTAATTAATCAATAATAAAATTATGGCTCTATATAAAGACAATACATCTTAATCAAAAATAGTAAGTTGTTGCTTAGTTGTTAATCAGTTGATAGCAGCAACGATGGACGTCCATCTCTATTAGTAATTTTTGGAAACATGTTTATATTTGGTGGAAGGTCCTATGTGACGATTTAAATCGAAGAAGGATTAATTAATATTTGAACATGCACAATGTTTCAACTCTTGATCATAATGAAGTTCAATATTTGTTTGATCCACATTTTTTCCAAAATATATATATTTTTTTTTTCAACCACACATGTTTCATTAAAATAATATTACACACAAACTAAAAAATTTTCCTTATTTTTTAACCAAACATTCCCATTAATCTATTATTCTAAAATACATTCTACACCCAGTGATTTTATGGAATGATAAAAAAAGGGACTCAATTTATCTGAGAAACCTAAAATTATTATTTCACAAGTGAAGAAAATTTAATTTAAAGTACACAAACAAATGTTCTAAGATATCTAAGCCCCGCGTCATACTAATAATGAATAAGTGATGTTATACTAGTATTTGTTTCTAAAACTTTGCTAAAATTTTATTAACTGACGAAATATCAATTTTAACCACACGTTTTATATAATCACATTTTTTTTAACTACACATTAATTTCATCAACTTTTATTCGAAATTTATCACATAGACCCTAATTATTAAACCGTGTTCACTAAAATCAAACACCTTTTTAAATCCAATGTCCTTTATTCGATAAACAAAAGACAATTTTTATCAATATCATATTAGAATTTGAAAACATAGCTAACAGGGCTTGGATTTTAACATTGAAGTGCATATTTCTCATAATTCCTACACACTGTGTGACATTCTAGATTTCTTAGTTTATAGCCAACAAATACAGAAAATGGGGCGGCCTGATTCGACATTGTCGTTAACTCTGATCCGATTGAGGTGGTCCCCCCGCCAATGGGGAATTCCAAAGGACAAAAAAAAATCTCTTTATAAGAGACTAAACTCGATGCATAATGTTATATAATAATAAATGTTGCCAAATAATGTTATCCCGTATGTAACGAACAGACAAGAAAATGGCAAAAATATAAGATTGCAAGCTTAACATGCATACAAGTTATGACTTACCAGAGCGGACGCCCTAATAATTACTTACAAACAATTGAAATTAAATACATATTGGACATTGGATTAATGCAAGGGCTGCTGTTCCTGATATTATTATTTCTTTTTTCCATGGAAGAAATTAAATTTTGGAATCCTCTCTTGAAGCAGACTATGTATTCATTTCTGTCTAGGATAATATGGGTAACAGGTTGCAAAGATTTATTGCGTTTTGTTTTACATTTAATTCACAATTTAAACTGAAAGACCATTTTGACCGTGAGGAAGCTATGAACTTTCGAACTTTGGGTACCAAAATAAATTTACTCTTATCTCTTCAAGTAATGCGTCTAAAAGTGACATAATAGAAGAGACATTACACGAAGAGCATGACTACATTGCATGAAGCATAGTTCTCTAATTGTTCTCCCCATCTTGAGACGGATTAAGTAATTTTCTATTGTACATTTAATTGGAGATCAGATCGAGTTCTTCGATATATACATTTTTTAAAAAAAATAAAAATCGAAAGAATGGAACTCAATTACACGAGATTTTGTTTTTGCATAAAATAAATAGTATTTAGACTGAAAAACTAATCTACTTTGCAAGTATTATCTATGGGGCACTAGAAACCGAGTTCGTTCATATATACCATTAATAATGATATTTCATGCTTGTATTAACAAAAATAAAAAATAACAAAAATGTGAATAGACAATCCAAAATTTTCCAACTTTAATTATATCTATGCACACTAAAGTTAATATAGTTGGAAAATGGTTGACACATTATACAGAATAGGATTTACGTGATTAATTGTGATACTTAAATCTTGTTAAAGTTGAGCAACGTTATTCATCACAATTTGTGTTCAATATCAGTCTAAGTGATACATGATAATTACAATTAAATATGACGTATATCATTCCATAATTCAATCATAATAGAGTTAAATATCAATCTAATGCCCCGTTTGACACACATTCTTTAAAGATACATTCTTTCAAAATTCATCTTCGACCACACATTATTGAATAAAATAATATTTTTCATCACATCAATAATTTTTCCTTACTTTTTTACCACATATTTTTTATCGTATCACTATTTAAAATATATTCTTTTCTCAATAATAACCATCAAATACACCTCAAGTGATACATGATAAGTATAATTATGGGACGTATATCATTGCATAATTCAATCAACCATTTAATTCATATATATTACCATCTAGATCGATGTGAAATTGTGTTAGATTACTTATCATAGTACATGTTCAGTTGCAACATGCGATGGCAAATAAATTAGTCAAATCAGAATTGAAAAGGACATGATCCAACATTTACTTGGGGAGAAGACTGAAATTGAATCGAATTAAATGCAGTGCCGACTTTGGTTGGTACAACATATCAAGTGGCTTATTATGGCTTGTGAGTCCTTTTCGTTTTGACTATAAATTCAATCATAATTAGCAAATTAATGGGCTATATTGATACTCAATGCATGTTTGAGTCCCGTTCTTAAAAAATTATTTTGAAATAATAGATTGACAGAGAATGTGTAGTTGACAAAAAAAATGAATTTACGTGTAATATTATTTTATTGAAGAATATATTGTTAAAAAGAGAGAGAGAAAATGTATATTAAAAATAATGAAGATCAAACAACGGCTCAAACATTAATAGACTTGCCAAAAGACACCAAATGCATGACAAGAGCAACAATGGCGTTTTAGGACCCTTTAGGGATTCCATTGTAACGAGTCAGAAAATACTAAGCACCCGTTTGGATACAAATTTATAAATGATATATAAATTCTGTCAAAAATAAAACATTAATTTTAAATAAACATTCATAAGTAATATTATTCATATGAGAATCACTACTATTTTCTTGTTATTTCTATTTATAAATTTGTCATAACCGATTTAATAATTTCTCAAAATGTAGTTTCTATCTATTTACATTTTAATGTTTTTTGTGAAACTCGACAACATTTATTTCCTTTTTGTGTGTGTGTGTGTTTTGATGGAGAGTGTTTAAATGATTTGTGTCCAAACGTGCCTCGAGTACAATTTTGAGAAATTTTGTAACCCCTTTCCAATAAGTAAGGTGAGATCCATTAGTAGAATCTGGTAAAGAACAAATTTCACATCAAAAGATTATAAAATAAGCAATCAACATATAAGATCTTGATCTACTACTCTTAACAATATTACTCTTGTAAGATGGTACTTCAAGTTTTAATATGTAATCAGAATCACGACTCAATAGAGAAAAAATATTGATCCGCCATGTTAGCAATCAGGACCGACCAAATTAATATTCATGCCCCACCGACCCCACCGGAACCACCGTAGTCGGCATCACCGCCTCCAACCCTTTGTCTACATCTTACTTTCAGCTATCAGGATCTAAGATAGGCATCACATATATAACATTATCTTAAGGTGACATGATAGAGATAAAATTCTACACAACTTGAACATCTCTTCATTATAGTCTTAATATACATTAACTTCTTGTAAATTAAATGTAGTAGATTTACTCTGCACAATAATAAGTCTAGTAGGATTAATTTTAATTTCTAATTCTGTGGTACTAAGACTGCTCATGTAAAAACTTGTACATATTTCGGTACTCCATTATTTTTGACATCACATATAAATGTAGTAGGATTAATTTTAATTTCTAATTATGTGGTACTAAGACTGCTCATGTAAAAACTTGTAAATATTTCGGTACTCAATTATTTTTGACCTCAAATATAAATCTTTACATGGTAATTGCTCAAATTAGTCAACATCTTGCAGGTCACATTAATGAATAAAAAAATCGAAAGATTATAAAATGAACAACAAACATACAAGCATTGGACCACTCTTCTTAAAAAGGTTTACATTTTAAGATGAAATCCTAGTCTAGGGATGGCTTGGCTCAGCCCTATTGTCTACGAGCTCGGCTCGTTCCTCGAGGGTTGAGCTCGGCTCGCGAGCTCTTTTTTAGAGATAAAATATTTCTTCTTTATCCGGGCTTGAGATTGACTACTTAAATTTCGAGTAAGCAGAATTAAAAATTGTATATGAACAACTTGTAACGTGTGTAATTTTTAAAAAAAAATTAGAAACAATATTATAAAATAATATGGTTAAATTAAATATCACTTACTGATGACATGAAATTTCAACATATTTATCTTACAGTCGAAAATGAGCGTCTTGACAATCACGCACATTAATGCTTCCAAAATATCTTCTTTCAGTCGGCTCTAATTTCGGACAGAACTCTCTTAACTACAACTAAAAGTAGACTCCGAAACTATAGTACTAACCGGAGGTGTTAGTAGGTATTTTGCAATCGTAGAAATCATTGGCTATCGTTGTTCGTACTTTTGCTAGAATTCAATTATTACTTCTGAACTTTTTTTAATCGTTTTATTATTGAGCATATTATGATTAAAGTAATCAAGCAATTCAAGAGACAATGCATTTGGAAATGCGTCCGATATCTGATTACATGTAGTAGAGATACTACTACTAGAAGAACATATTACATCATATCTATACGCATTAATGCCTTCAAATAAGTTTAATATTTTAGCGTCGTTTTCTTCAATATCAGCAGGAGAAGTAGGTGCAGAAGGTACCTGACTAATATTTGCACTCACTTGTTCTGCATATAATTCATACATTTCACATAAAATTTGTTCTAAATTTCTATAAGTGATAAGTGTATTAAAAGTTAAAGATTTTGAAATATGATCAATTACATATTTAATACCTAAAAAATTGTATCGGGGGTCTATGATACATGCAAAAGGAAATAACATAGACAAGTCTTCCCAATATTTTCTAAAATTTAATTCCATAGTATATATAATTTCACTAATATGGAAGTCATATTTGTATTTATGAAAAGCGTGTGCAATTATATAAAAACGCCCAAATACCATACAATTATTGTGATAGTGCACTTCAAATAAAATATTTGTAAAGTCATAATAACTAGTCAATTTTTTTTAATTTTAAAAGCTAAAAGCTAATCAGATTCATTCAAAATAGTGTTATCATCGTTTATAATATGTCTATCATTATAAAATTCAGTTATGAAATGTTCAAATCGTTCGCATGATTTTAATAATAAGTAAGTAGAGTTTCATTTATACCATACGTCACTAACAAATGTTTTCGTATTCGTCACCTCAAATTCGACACAAAATTCCTCAAAGACATATTTTCTACTCGATAAAATCGTGATATATATTAGTACATCCCTAATTTTTTGAATTTCATTCTTAATATATTTCAAATCATCCTGTACAATTAAATTTAAAATATAAAATAAATAACCATCAAAATCGGGCTGCAGTACTACACAATTTATCGATTACTGTTTTATTAACATTAGCGTTGTCAAATGTAAAAAAAATTAATTTTACTCTCGCAATTATTTTCTCTAATAATTAGGGTTTGACAAAACTCCCAAAACGAACCGGACCGGACCGGAACCGAATCGAACAGTTCTTCATAAGTTAAATACTCGAATGAGTATTTGAATCGAGAACCGATGTGTTCGGTTCGATTCTAGATTAAGAAGGAAGAACCGAATCTAAATAATTTTTTAAATTTTTTATATTGAATTAATTAAATTATTTTAATTTTTTTCTAAACAAATTAGCAAATTAACTAATTTAGTGATTAATTCTCCAACTCCCAAGCTATGTCCAAGCCTAGCTAGCCCAACCAAACCCAATTTCTAAATTCAATTTTTTGTTTTAAATTTTTAGCCCAATTATTAATTTCATTGTTAGATCAAGATCTAGACATTTTTAAGTCTTTATCCTTCGCTTTCTAATTTCATACTTTCATTCGGTAAGCACATGTCCACTAACCCCAAATCATTTGATAAATTGAAAACTTACATCTACATGCCCAAATCGAAGCCCCCGACTGCCGAGTCCGACTTCCCCTTTCCAACTGCCTATCGAAGCTACGAATGAACATGTTATTAATTGTATTTATGTAGTGCTGCTGTAAATGTTAAAAAAAATTAATTATGGTACGGAACCGAACAAACAGAACTGAATTGAAGCGAATCGGACCCGAACGATTCCATAATTATATTTGGACCCGACAGTTCCATTTATTAAATATCCAAAATTTTTGGTTCAGTTTGTTTCTGAAGAGAATCGAATCGGACATGTCCAACTCTACTAATAATGCTCATAATAGCGTTATATATATTGTTAGCGTTATGAAGTAACTCAATAATTTTAAAAGCAATAATTTTTTTATGCATATACGAAAGTGGATCTATGTAGCGTACAGTTGCAGTTATATAACCCCTTTTATTAATCAATTCCCATAAATCCGAAGTTAAATATATAAAACCCCTATATTTTTGTAAATCGATAATCAATTGTTTCTTTGTATTAAGGAAATATTCTATTGTATCGAAACGAAAAGTATTCATATTTACCCCCAACGTATTTCGATTGAAGATATTCTTTCACGTAAGAGGCAAAATATTGTCCGTTATTGTTAGAGGCAACTCAGCACCGACAACGAATTTTATCATTCCCGTTTGAGCTTTTTTCTCTGAATACATCCACGTGAAAAGTGTCGTAAAAGTATAATCGATGTCTAGACAACCAAATTACAGTCACGTTTAATCGGTAGCAAGAAGCCCAAATTTGGCTACACATGCTTTATAGTGACGGTCAATGTGAGTGTTGACATGTCTTTTTTCCATGTCAATCATTGTTGACAGTATTTACATACTGCTTTAGACTTTGGACTCCATCGACCACGCGACCCATTGTAATCAATTTAAAGTGATCCCAATATTTTGCCAGTTTTTTTCCCTTTCGCTTTCCTTTTACATCAGGAATATCTAATTCCTCTTGTATTGCTTCGAGAACATCATCGTCGTCTAAATTAATTGGATTACTACTTCTGTGAGCATTCAAATCTAAAATGTTTTAGAGAATTGGTACTTCATTTAGACCGACAAATTCATTATGAAATTGATTTTGCGGCGTCATATGTGATTCGTCTCTGATACCGAACAAATACTCAACAAATGAGTGTGGATTTATTTATGAATTATGATGAAATATATAAAATATGTATTGTAATTTGTATAGTATATACTGTATAGTAAATAATGGTCACTGAACTATAACAGTGACCAAAACGATCACTGTTGTAGGCGAACCATGCGACGGCTCGTGCTTGTGCTCATCAAATTACGAGCCATTCGGCTCGTTTGACACCCCTACCCAAGTCCTTGGCCTAACTGTGTTGGGAATATAGTTTTCTTGTGATCAAGGAGTAGAAAAAACTAGTTACATTAAAAATATTCATGGAAAGGGAGAAAAAAGTATAGATATAAATCAGGTTGAGCACTTTATTAAAAATGAAAACCAAAAAACTGTGTGTGGTTTATGGGATAATAGCAGAAGTCGAGAAAAAAAATGATGGGATCGTAGAGGTATAAATCAAATATTTTGCCAAATAGCTTGCTAAATTCCATTGTACGTACGTTTAGAATTTGTGGAACTGCATTATAGATAGGAACGTTAAACTATACTAACAGAGTTTGGGTCTCGAAACTGAGGTCAGCTATATGACAAAGAAGATGAAAAAATAAGTGATTCAGATGGAATTCATTCAAATACAGAAAGGTAATTATATTATCAAACACAATTAATTACAATTCTCAATAAAACAATTTTTAGGCAAATCAATAATTATCAAACACAATTAATTACAATTCTCAATAAAACAATTTCTAGGCAAATCAATTCCCTGTAAAACATTTTCTTTCCACCCATTTTCCACATTTGCAATCAAACGGACCCTAAGTGATTCAGATGAAATTCATTCAAATACAGAAGGGTAATTATATTATCAACACAAAAGTTATTTAATACACCACATTATAATCACACCACAATTAAAATATTTTTAATAAATACTCCAAAACAAATTTACAACTATACTCCTAATCCAATAAAAACTGAAAATTAAAAAAAAATATATATATATATATATTGAGGTGTACTCATAGATAATGGCAAGTATGGGACAAAAATCCAATGTCTAGGTTTATGTACGTCCTTCGATCATCATCTCTTGGGTGTTCAAAGAATTTCCCGAACCCAACTTCGGCGGCTGCAATGGCTTGTGCCTTTCGGCTGCTGAGTTTAAAATCACTGGTTGTGCCTTTTCAGAACTATGGAAAGAGTTCAATTCAGCTCTTCCTCAGTGGTCATGGATCCCGTCTTCAAAATGGTCCAGGATTCCCTTTAATCATGTAATTCTACTTGGAGCATCTCGTACATGTTCCTATCAATTATTTTAATCCAAAAGTTGTATGATTTATTTTCCCAACTTGTTTTTTCTCTTAAAATGGAAGGATACTTATCCATGGAAAACGTAATTCTTCTTGGTTTTGATGAGGTGGGTTTTTCTGAAATCTGTAGCTTTAACAATTCTTCATTCATTTTTGCAGCCAGAAAAAGAGAATGAAGTATTCGAAGTTATTCCAAATATTCTAATGTTTTGTTTTACAAGAAGATCGTCATAAAGGTGATCAAATTGATAAAGAAGAGTGTGGTTGCTCCCAAGTAGATGAATTTATTGAAACGAAGTTCAAAAAAATATAGAGAATCATGGAGGCAGAACTCACAACTATAAAATAAAAAATATGAAAAGAGAAAAATTATATTCATGTTTGTGGTGGAACAATAATTTATTTTGTTAAAAAGAATATTAAAATTCTAATTATGTAATTTTACTTTAAGGCTATTTAAGTAAATTAAAAAAAAAACTAAAAATTGTGGTGTACTTAATAAATTTTGTGGTGATAATAATTATCCAGTAGAGAATTGTTAAGGATATTATGGTGGCTATTTATAAGAACAAATAAAACACTCAAGCATGCACATCAGAGTGGACATGCCTATGAAACTCTTGCTGTGAAGTAATCACTGCTTGACCTAATAATACAAGTGTCTAAGTACGAGGTCCATGGTTTAGTATTTCTGGGATGTCATAAAAGTTTCAATTTTATGAAAATAAATCGACCCTTTGAGGCCCCTTGTTTCTGCAAGGAGTTCAATACGCTCAAGGAAGCCACCATACGTACACGCTACAGCACCCGTATTTCTATTTCTTGACAGTACCTCCGTTTACACGTAAACGACCCTTCTTTCAAGCCCGACTCAGTTTGTCAGGAGGGACAGCAGCCTGTGCCCACGAAGATGGTTTAACTCCTCTCACCAGTAACATTGATGCAAATGTGGCGTTTAAATTTTTCCTCTTAGCTTCCAGTTCCAGGCGTCTTTTATCAGATGTTGAAGATCCAGACGATCCAGAAAATATTGAAGAGGGTGAATTAGTGCCCTCTTATCCTTTATGTTCTTATTAAATTTCGAAGCAAATTTAATGGGAGAAGCAGCCAGGGGCGGATTTAAGGGGACAGCCCCCCAGCCCATTTAATTTTTTACTAGAAAAAAAAAAATAATTTATGTAAAAAAAAAAAATTCTTGTGTAATTTTTTTTTTTTACGTATTAGCCCGATCTGAAATTCGGTCTTGGATCCGCCCCTGTTTGTACATGTATATGAAGGGTATTAGATCGATCTTTCATTAGAAAGAACATATAGAGGTGTAAGTTCAAAACAACATTATAATCATCTTTTTCGATATAGTGTATTCAGCAACAGTACCTGGTGCAATAGTTTTCAAATTTAGGGAGAAGCACGTATATTGCGTGTTATTTTTGCTTTCGTTTTTTTAATAGTGATATTTATAAAATCAATATTAGTGATTTTAATATTTTGTGTTATTGGCTCCGTTTGATTCTCATTATCGTATAATGAGAATGAAAAATAGAGCCGTTATTGGGCCCCACACAAGAGATAGAAATTTAAATTTGATGACTTGATATGATGGATAATTGTCATATTTACCATTTTTATGGATGAAAAATGAGAAACAAACGGTAATTTCTCTTTCTTTTAACCCATAACTTAATTGCCTAAATTGGAGTTCACTTACGGTCTATCCTTGGCTATGTGTCTCTTTAGTTTAACTTTCTTGCAGACCACTTCTACCACGAATGGAGCGAAATATATATAGGAGAGGGCGTACAATTTGATCTCCAACGAATCAAATTGTTTATTTGGCATGACTTTTGAAAAATCAAAATGAGTTTTTGAGACCTAAAAGTTATTTTTGACATGTTTGACAAATTTTATGAAAGTACTTTTGATAATTAGAAAAGTTTGTAAAGGAAGCTAGTCCAATATGATTTTCTCTAAAATCACTTTCGGAATAGAAATTGGTTTCCAAATAAAAATTAAAATAGCTTCCTCCATAATCTCTTATACATGAAGCAAAAGTAAAATCTAAAGTCATGCCAAACGAGTTCTCAATTTCATGTATTCTTCATGCTCCTTGTCATCACTTATCGTTCAAATCTCTAAAACTTATTTAAAATTCACTGTAGCATATTGTCTAAAAGCATAAGAACTTGCTATTTCTAACTAGAAAATTAATTTAGAAAAAAGAGATGTAGAAAAATTGATAATTTGACCCCAAGTTAAATATGTGTTAGTTTTTTTGAGTAAAATTTTAAGCACTAGTCTGGAAACCCTATAACATATGAAGCACTTTTCGCGAAAGTAACGATGACAAAGACATATATAATATTGCTTGTTATTATTGCCTAATAGTTTGAAGCAATAGCATTTGAAATTAGAATACTATATTTTTCTTTGTTACAGACTCACATTATCAATCTTTTTTCAAATAGTATTTTATAATTAGTTGATTAATGAGTAAATCAAAAGGTTATGTAGCTGACTTGTACACATACATGTACTTCAAAAGAGTACTTTACGTATGTTTAAGATGTGAACAAAATGATGAATGGACCTACCTCGGAGATTACTATGTAGGTTTTAGAAGGTTCCATGATCAAAATAGGGATGGCAAAACTCTCCTTTCCTACCTCGGCTTGCATTTCCCTTTCCCCAGTGGTAAACATGCAGGGGATGGAGAACATGGTCCTCGTCTTGAAATCCCTGAACCTGCTCCGAATTCTTTTATTTTAGTTAGAATAAAAATTGTAGTCTCCACCTCTTTCCCTCTCTAAAGTGATGCATCTCCTAATGGCTGATCCAGTATCAGCTAAAGAAATGTTGTATTGAGTTTACCAAAGACAAGATCATATTTTCTTGAGATGGAATTGTTGTTCCGGAGCGTATATGATAGCAAGAAAATGTTGTTAATGTGATCCAACGTACAAAGTTTTAACCTGCAGAAGCGTAGTTAAAACACAATGTTTAAGATGTTGGAAAAATTGCAGTATAATTTCCAATACATCGACTGAACATGTAATACTTTACGTATGTTTAAAATGTGAACAAAATGATGAATGGACCTACCTCGGAGATTACTATGTAGGTTTTAAAAGGTTCCATGATCAAAATAGGGATGGCAAAACTCTCCTTTCCTACCTCGGCTTGCATTTCCCTTTCCCCGGTGGTAAACATGCAGGGGATGGAGAACATGGTCCTCATCTTGAAATCCCTGAACCTGCTCCGAATTCTTTTATTTTACTTAGAATAAAAATTGTAGTCTCCACCTCTTTCCCTCTCTAAAGTGATGCATCTCCTAATGGCTGATCCAGTATCAGCTAAAGAAATGTTGTATTGAGTTTACCAAAGACGATCATATTTTCTTGAGATGGAATTGTTGTTCCTGAGTGTATATGATAGCAAAAAGATGTTGTTAATGTGATCCAACGAACAAAGTTTTAACCTGCAGAAGCGTAGTTAAAACACAATGTTTAAGAGGTTGGAAAAATTGCAGTATAATAACTACAAATAAAAACCAAAATTAATAAGTAGAAGAAGTAGAAAATGATAATCTGAGATAAGTGATGGTTCTTTCTCCTTAAGACAATATTGCCACACTACAGTGCTCACGGTTGTCGGCACTTATCTCCCAAGATGCAACGGATTCAATTCTTGTGCTTAAGACAACGGCGAACGTGATGAAATTCCCTCTCTACAAAGAAAACGATTTTGGAATGAATTTGGGAGAGGTTTTACAAAATATTCTATGAATGCACAATGCACATATGGTATGTAATGCAAAATGGACGTCCAAGGGGTCCTATATATAGAGGATGAGGGATTGTGAATGAAATGCCGCGCCCAAACTCAACAACTCTTGCCAAATGTCACAACATTCATTGTCGCTGGCCTGTTGCTCGAGCAACAGCCCAGCCATAAGCTAGCAACAGTTTAAGTCAATTTTCCAAACAATTTCCTCTATTTTATTTCCAACTTTGGACTGCAATTTCCCATTCATCCAAAATTGATTTTGAGATTCCAAATATACCACGACAATCTACTCGACGAGTAGAACAAGTTGATCTATTTACTTTTGTAATTTGACCATCAGATCAAGTCCGGATATTTGATCGATGTTGACACAAGAGTCACTTTTTCCAAATTTTGGTTTTATCACTTGACCAAATTTCAATATTTAAAAACCAAATTCCAACAATGTCCCACATGAATGAAAATTCGAACATGCATATGTTATGCAATGCGAAAACATGATGCATTGTAGAGAGGGAGTGAAAAAACACCGCATCAGGAGAGGTAGCTTACGGCTTTGAACATTCCTTAGTGAAATACTATTGGACTTACTCGACTAATTGGTGAACGCGATGTCTTGAACCATTCAACCTTTAGTGTAAGCCAAAACAATAGTACTCACACAGATGTATTCTCTATTCCGTTCATAGTTCTCATGACTTGTTCATTTTGGTCCTAAACCCTCTTGGGTTTCATAAGTGATTAGAGAATTTAAGCTTTGAATAATTCTCATTGAAGCTGCCCCACTTCACATTTATATAGGTGACCTCCTATAAAGAGTATTATGTCCTACTCTACTTGACTTAATAAAGATATATGAATCATTAAAAGAGTATCTTAATCTCAAACATTCTGTAGAAAGCATTTTAATATCCTAGAAATGAGTTAGGAAATAATTTCCTGAGTGCTTAGTGGAATCCTCATAACTTAGTTGTCCATTTGAACCAAGATCTTGGGATCTCCAGTCAACAAAGTAGGGTTACCATCACTAGGATTCTAACGCAGTAGGCTTTAATCTCATTCCTTTCGATAGACAACGTAATTGATCTCTTGGCAAATCTTTCATAAGTGGATCCGCAATGTTCTCCTTTGATTTCACATAATCTATGGAGATGATGCCATTTGAGATCAATTGCTTAATGGTATTGTGTCTACATCGTGTATGTCTAGACTTACCATTATACATGCTGCTTCTAGCCTTTTCTATAGCCGATTAACTATCACAATGTATACTAATCGCAGGTACTAGTTTAAGCCAACATGGAACATCTTCCAAAAAGTTGTGATGCCGTTCTGCTTCTTCTTCAGCTTTGTCCAAAGTAATGAACCCTGATTCCATTATTGATCAAGCTATACACGTTTACTTTGTCGATTTTCATGAGATAACGGCTCCTCCTAGGATAAATACATAACCACTAGTAGACTTGGAATCCTTCATGTCGGATATTCAATTGACATCACAATATACTTCCAATACTGCAGGATATCTTGTGAAGTATAATATATAGGTTAAGGTATACTTCAAATACCTAGGAACCCTTATCAAAGCCTTCCAATGATCAATCTTGGATTACTTGTGAATCTACTAAGTTTATTCACAACATACACAATATCTGGCCGAATGTAGTTCGTAATATACATTAAATTGCCAATCACTTGTGAATACCTTAGTTGTGACACATATTCCCCCATATTTTTGACCAAATGTACACTAGTGTAAATAGGGGTTTTTGCTGAACTTTCTTAAGCACATTAAACTTCTCAAGTATTTTCTTGATGTAGTGAGATTGAAAAAAAATAAAATTTCTTCCGATATTCTAGAGATCTTAATCCCTAGTATCACATCAGCCACACCCATGTCTTTCATGTCGAGATGCTTCGTTAGCATTTTCTTGGTGTTTAGCAACGTTTCATGATTATTACCCATTATCAACACGTGATCTACATAAAGACATACAATCACATAGGCATTTGGTGTATGTTTTACATAAACACACTTATTACACTCGTTGATTTTGAATTAATTTAACAACATCGTTTTGTCAAACTTCTGGTGTCATTGTTTAGGATCTTGTTTTAATCCATACAATTACTTAACGAGTTTACAAACTTTATATTTGTTATTAGGATAAACGAACCCTTCAGGTTGCTCCATTTATATCTCCTCTTCTAACTTACAATTTAGGAATGCCGTTTTTACATCCATTTGATAAATCTTAAGGTTCTGTATTGTCACAATTGCTATTAGTAACTTTATCGAAGTGATTCTAGTTATGGGTGAGTAGGTATCAAAGGAATCAAATCCTTCTTTTTGCCTATATCATTTGGCAACCAACCTAGCCTTATACTTATCAATGGATCCATTAGATTTCAATTTTCTTTTGAATATCTATTTACATCTTAAAGGCTTGTTCCCACCAGGTAAATCGACTAACTCCCCACATATGAATTTGCATTATGGAATCTATCTCGTTGTTGATAGCTTCCTTCCAATGCGGCGCTTCTGGTGTAGACATGGCTTTATCGAAAGTCTTAGGATCATTTTCTACCATGTAGGTCAGAAAATCTAGGCCAAATGAAGTAGATATTCTTGCCCTTTTACGACGCCTTGGTTCTTCCTTATATGAAGTACCATTTGTAGTATCATAAATTCTTTTGTTTGAACTTGTAGTTTCCTTTTCTTTACAAGGAAAAACATTTTCAAAGAAAGGTACATTTCTTGATTCAATTATGGTACCCTCATGTACAACTTGAATTTCAGACTTGTGTACAAGAAAACGATATACACTACTATTATTGGTGTATCAAATAAATATGCAATCAAATGTTTTGGGTCCAATTTTCACTTGCTTAGACTTAGGTATTTCAACAGTAGCTAAACACCCCCACACTTTCAAGTGTTGGCAGAACAGAGGATGACCTTTCCGTAATTCATATGGAGTCTCTTCCATGGTATTGAGGGGTATTCGATTAAGAAGACTATTTGCCATTAGAATAGCTTTCCCCCACAAGTTCTGTGGTAAGCCCGAACTTAGCAACATTGCATTCATAATCTCTTTGAGAGTTCAGTTTTTGCATTCAGCAATGCCATTCGAGTAAGGAGAGTAATGTGCTGTTGTTTGATCAATAATTCCATGTTGGGAACATAATTCTTCAAACAGTGCCCCATATTCACCTCCGCTATCACTATAAATTTTTTTTATTCGTTTATCGAGTTGAGTTTCAACTTCAGCCTTATACATGTTAAAGGCTTCCAACGTTTCATCTTTACTTCTCAAAAGAAAGACATAACAATACCATGTACAGTCATCGATGAAAGTCACAAAGTATTTCTTACCCCCTCTAGTTTGAACAAGTTTCAAGTCACATATATTGCTATGGACTAACTCTTAAGGTGTTGTGTTCCTTTGAATTGAGTGGAACGGTGTTTTAGCCAATTTTGCTTCAACACATCTTTGTATTTATGATTAGGATCAATCTTAAGCACTGTAGTTTGCACAAAGATTTAAAATTCACATGTCATAATCGACTATGCCACAAACAAGACAACTCAAGTAAGTAAATAGAGAAATTTGAAAAGAAGTAGCTCAAAAATCTTGGTACAATAGCAATAACATTCAACTTGAACATTCAATCACACATGTATCCCTTGCCTACATACATGTCATTTTTAGACAGTACAAATTTATTGAATACAAACACTAGCTTAAAGCCATTTTTACTAAGAAGAGATCCGGATACTAAATTCTTTCGTATGTCCGGCACACGTAGGACGTTGTTGAGGATGAGCTCTTTCCCGGACATCATCTTCAAAGTAACTTTGCCTTGTCTTTCAACCTTGGAACTTGCAGAGTTCTCCATGTAAAGTTGTTCCTCATTTAGTTCTTGATAGTTGGAGAACATGATTCTATCTATACATACATGACGGGTTGCGCCGGTGTCAATCCACCAGTCCTTCGAGTTTCCAACCATGTTGCACTTGGTGACAACCACAAATAGACTCATTTCTTACATCCCTTCAAAAATGCATCTTTCTCAATTATGTTGGCTTGATAATTCTTCTTTGGCTTCCGACATTTGCTTGAGCGATGTCCGGCCCTTCCACAACTATAGCAGTTCCCCTTGAACTTCTTGGCTTTCTTGGAGTTATCTCTATGCGGCACATCACCGGAAATCTTTCGTTTCTTGTTGACAAACTTTGGTTCTGTTTCAACAAAATTGGCTTCAAGTTGGACAATAGACATTCTCTCGATTTTCCTATTGTTCTTCTCAATTCTTAAACGGACGATCAATTCTTCCAAATTCATCTCCTTGCGTTTGTACTTGAGAAAATTTTTGAAATCTCTCCACATAGGAGGGAGTTTCTCGGTGATAGTAGCCACTTGGAAAGATTCACTTAATTTCATCTTTTCAGCATGGATATCATGCAATAGAACTTGTAGTTCTTGCGCTTGGCTGATCACCATTTTGGAATCCACCATTTTGTAGTCCAAAAACTTGCCAACTATGAATTTCTTTGTTCCGGCGTCCTCGGTCTTATACTTCTTTTCCAATGAATCCCATAGATCCTTGGCTAAGTCCTTCAAACTATACACTCCATAAAGTGTATTGTCCAATCCATTAAGGATGTAGTTCTTGCATAGAAAATCATAATGCTTCCATCGTCCAAGGCAATAATCGACTCACGATTATTCTCTCCTTCTTATATGGCTGGCGGAGTCTCTTTTAGAAATTTTGCCAAATTGAGTGTAGTAAGATAGAACAACATCTTGTGTTGCCATCTCTTAAAATCTACGCCTCCAAACTTTTCTGACTTCTCCCCTTGTGGTATCGCAATATTTTATTGTGGTATAGCCATAGTCGAAACCACATTGTTTGTAGCAATAATAAAATGGGGAATAATAGTACATGAAGACTAGTCCAAAGATGACAAATACGGGTTTGAAAACAACAAACAATCACAGACGTAATAAAATTGTTGTTCCGGGTGTATATGATAGCAAGAAAAGGTTGTTAATGTGATCAAACAAACAAAGTTTTAACCTGGAAAAGCGTAGTTAAGACACAATGTTTAAGATGTTGGAAAATTGCAATATAATAACTACAAATGAAAACCAAAAATGATAATCCGAGGCAAGTGATGGTACTTTTTCCTTAAGACAATATTTCCCCGCTACGATGCTCACGGTTGTCAAGATACAACGGATTCAATTCTTGTGGTAGCAGCACTTCAAACCACAAGACAATGACGAACATGACGAAATTCCCTCTCTACAAGGAAAACAGTTTTGGAATGAATTTGGGAGAGGTTTTGCAAGGTATTTTATGAATGCACATTGCACATATGGTATGGAATGCAAAAGGGACATCCAAGTGGTCCTATATATAGAGGATGAGGTGTTGTGAATGAAATGTCGCGCCCAAGCTCAGCAATTATTGCTAAATATTGCACCATTCACTGTCGCCTTGCCACACTCGAGCGATAAAATTAGTGATTTTTTCGCTAGCCCGTCGCTCGAGCGACAACCCAACCATAAGCTAGCAATAACCTTAGTCATTTTCCAGACAGCTTTCTCTATTTTCTTCCCAACTTTAAACCGCAATTTCTCATTAATTAAGAATTGGTTTTGAGATTCCAAATATATCACGACGATCTACTCGACGAGTAGAACAAATTACTTTATTTACTTTTGTAATTTAACAATCAGATCAAGTCCGAATATTTGGCCGAAGTTGACACAAAAGTCACTTTTTTCAAATTTTGGTTTTATCACTTAACCAAATTTCAATCTTTAAAAATCAAATCTCAAAAAGTATTACAGGTTCTTGATCAATAAATGGAGGTGGTTGTTGGCCTAATTTTGATGTGGAAGATATGCATTATGCACATACTACCAAGGCGATATTACAATGAAATTATGGCTTGTGCGATTATTATGTTTGGTATTTTGTTCATCATTTATGGTAAGTTAGCACCATATATATATTAGTCTTTTAGGGATGATAATATTATGTGTTTAAGACCCAAACTTTTAAGTTTTAAATTACTACCAAATTTATTTATTTCAACAGTGTAAGTACATGAAATTAACGAGCACAAATTAATTAATAGAAGGAACTCATAACCAAGTAAAATATATTCCAAAAAAAAAAAGCAAAAAACCATGCATATCATATTTATTAGATAAATAATAAAATGTTAATTCCATTAATATAGCTTAACACAGATTGAAATTTATAACCAAATAAATCATGTTTTAAATTTCTAAATAAAAATCCTTGTGAAATAAGCTAAAGATAATGATGAAATTAAAAATGTTCCGCCACGTTATACTGGATTTGAGATATTAATTCCAAATATCCCAGCACCACAGCTGCACATCATCGCTGGCCAATTAGCGACCCGTTCTAACAAGTGAGGAGTAGGGAAAAATGGCAAGTGTATGAGAATATTCAGTAGGAAACGAATAATTTGTGCAATCCCGTATAAAGGTATTAAATCACGCGTAAAAAATATCATACTATTATATTATATTTTCAGAAATTGGTAAGAGCTCATAATATATCATATCTTTGGCACCGGGTAGCCGTTCATATCATATCATAACTTTCATTAGTATAATATTTATCAGCATGAAGAAATAAATTAAATGGGACAAATCATTTGCACATTGTAATCTTACCTTGTTAGATTAAATAATTTTGAAAGACAAAAACCAAAATCACGCTCCAAATCTTTATTTGCCACTTGTCTACTGTATATATGTGTATCTGTATATATGGTGAGTATAATGAAACCTAGTGGGCTACCACCCATATGAGGGATTGAGCATCAAATTGACTTCGAACCGAGAGTTGTCATTCCAAACATGCCGACTTATCGAAGTAATCTCAAGGAGACCAAGGAACTTTAAAGGCAAGTGGAAGAATTGATGAGCAAAGGGTATGTGAGGGAAAGTATTAGTTTATGTGCCGTGCTAGTGTTACTTGTGTCGAAGAAAGATGGTACTTAGAGGATGTGCGTAGACAGTTGGGCGATCAACAACATAACGGTAAAATACCGTCATCCTATACCTAGATTAGATGATATGTTAGATGAATTACATGGATTAGTAAACTATATTTTAAAAGTGGATATCATCAAATTAGGATAAGAGAGGGGAATGAGTGAAAAACTACTTTTAGAACTAAATATAGTGTATATGAGTGATTAGTCATGCCATTTGGACTTATTAATACACCGATCATGTTTATGATATTAATGAACCATGTTTTGCATGCATATATAGGTAAATTCGTAGTAGTTTACTTCGATGATATCTTGGTATATAGTAAGGATTTAAATGAGTATATATGACATTTAAGATGTGTGCTTCTGGTCTTAAGACAATGACAACTTTACGATAACTTTAAAAAATGTATATTTTGCATGAAAAAAGTAATTTTTCTTGGTTATGTTATTAGTGTAAAAGGTATTGAAGTAGAATGGAGAAAATCAAAGGTATCAAGGAGTGGCCAACACCTAAAAACATAATTGAGATAAGAAGTTTTCATAGTTTGGCTAGCTATTATAAGCGTTTTGTTGAAGATTTTAGAATACTTGCCACACCATTCCCAAAAACTGTAAAAAAAAGTGTAGGATTTCGTTGGGGCATTGAACAAGATTATGCTTTTAATATTATTAAGGATTTGTTGGGTACCGCACCGATTTTATCACTACCTACTTTAATGATACTTTTGAGATTGAATGTGATGCCACATGAATAGGTATTAGAGCTGTCTTAATACAGGAACAAAGGTCAATAGCTTACTTCAGTGAAAAAGATAAGTGGAATAGCTCTCGAATATCCTACATATGATATGAAGTTGTATGCACTTGTTCGAGCTTTGAAGACATGGCAACACTACCTATGGCTAAAGAAGTTCGTGATTCATATCGATCATGAGTCTTTTGAAGCATTTAAAGGGACATAGTAAACTAAACAAGAGACATACATGGTTGATGGAGTTCATCGAGACATGTTCATATTTTATTTGGTACAAACAAGGTAAAGAAAATGTAGTGGCGGATGCATTGTCAAAGAGGCACGTACTTCTTACTTCTTTAGGTGCTAAATTTTTAGGATTTGAATATGTTAAGGACATGTATACTAACGACCAGGACGTTTCTAATATATATGAATCATGAGACAAATATGCTATAGATAGATTCTTTATGTATGATGAATATTTGTTTCAGGAGAATAAATTATGTGTACTTAGATGTTCAATGAGAAAATTGTTAGTACGCGAAGCACATAGTGGAGGTTTATTAGGATAGTTCGGGATTAAAAAGACTGGATATATTAAATGAACACTTTTATTGGCCAAAAATGAAAGTTGATGTTGACCTGGTTTGTAGTAGATGCATGACTTGTAAAAATGCTAAGTCTAAGGTTTTACATCAAGGTTCGTATACGTTACTACCCGTTCTTAGTGAACTTTGGGTTGATGTATCTATGGACTTTGTGTTGGATTTACCTAGGACTAAGAAAGGAATAGATGCTATATTTGTGGTGATATATAGATTTAGTAAGATGACACATTTCATTTCATGTCATAAAACTGATGATGCTACTAATATTTCGAATTTTTTCTTTAAGGAAGTATTGCGCCTAAATGTGGTACATATGAGTATTGTATCGAATAGGGATGTTAAGTTCCTTAGTCATTTTTGGAAGATTTTGTGGGTTAAGTTAGGACTTAAGTTATTATCCTCTACAATTTGTCACTTACAAACAGATGGGCAAACTGAGGTTGTTAATAGGGTTATGATACAACTATTGCGTACTATAATCAATAAGAACTTGAAGAGTTGAGAGGATTGCTTGCCATTCATAGAATATGCATATAATAGGGCCACGCATTCTACTACTTTTTATACTCCATTTGAAATTGTTTATGATTTTTATACTCAACTATGCGACAGCATAGTACACCAAGGCATGCGGCAGCATGCCTCTATACCAGACTCAAAGAAGGCAATTTTTTGAACTATGCGACTGCATGTTCCAACATTATGCAGCCGTATAGTACAAGTTCGATAGCGAATTTTTCAATTTTTAAAAAGAATCTTAGTTTAGGTAAAACTTTAGTTTTATAGTAATTCTTGATATTTAGACTATTAATTCCATTTTTAATTAGGTTTTATGAGTTTCATATAAATATTACTCATTCCATTCACTAGAAGAGCACACAATTTGAGAGATATTATTGCAAGACATATTGCTTTCTTCTCGTTTTTCATCAAATTAATTCCGAACTTATCAAGAATTAAATTCTTACGGCGTTCAACAATTCAAGTAAGGTTAATAAATTTTGAAATCACGGGGTCAAGATATTATTGCAATTGTTTTGGTTCTTTGGTTCAATAATTTATTGAGTTGAACTTTCTTTCAAACGTTGATTCTTGATTTTCTTGGGTTTGATCTAATTTCTCATGGGTTCCATAACTACAATTGATACGTGGGTTTGCATCAAGAGTGGAGCTTGGACAACAATTAGAGATGGAATTATCTTATGAAGACAAAATTAACTAAATAAATAAATTTATTCAATTTTTAATTGTTTTAACTTTTAGATAATCAATTTAATAGGAAAATATTTGTTTTTAAGTTGCATATATACAAGAAGATAAAATTTAAATATATAAATATTTTTACTAGTTTTATATTTTGAAGGGATGGTTCTCAAATAAGTTATTTTTAACTTAGTGGTAGAGTGACGTCATGGTTAGACGTAAGTCATCCATTCAAATCCGATAAGGGACATTGGTTTCTTCATAAAAGTCAAATTGTAATATTCAGAATATAGAGATATTTTTTACTTGGAATGAAAAAGTACTAACTGTATAATAAGTTAGGATAATATTTAAAATATATTAGTTCTAGTAAAAATGTGTTGATGCAATTGCAGGTGTATAATGTGAATAAAACAAGTGGACCTAAAGAGTCCGAATTATCATCCTTTGGAGACCAATTTGTCCAAATATCAATTTAAATAACCCTATCTTTTATTCGGGAAAACAATATTTCAAGTAAAGCTTTAATTAAAACCCTATTAACTAAGAAAATTTAAAGCAATTATACAAACATATTTCCTTTAGATTACAATTAACTATTCAATATGATGGTTAAAGCCTTGCAACTCACGATTTAGTTACCACATTTAATATCGTTCATCAAGTTCGATTCTCAAAGTTGTATTCGATCAAATTCACTATTGTTACAGTAATGACAAATAGTATAAGTTACAATTTCATAGAATTTACATACAATATAACGTGATTATAAGGCAAATCAATGTGAAAAATTATTATAGTAATCGTAACTTATTAAATATAGGAATTTTGTATGTATGTAAATATATATACATATACATATATATATTCGCTCGTCAAAAAGTTACATATACTAAAACAAAAACTAACAGATTTGAAGGACATTTGATTTTTTAGACTTATTTCTTCCTTTTTTTTGTAATTTTTTACTATATTTGTTGATTTTTTTTTTTCAAATTGAACCACAAAAATATCATAATCGTGAAATAGACCCTTTTATTTTTCATAATATTTGGTATTCTAGAAGTATGCAATACATACTTTTGGAATTCTATATTGGAGCAAAATTTTCTTGCTGCCAAATGCCATAAATTTCCACAATATTTCCGGAATGAGTACTGATAAGTGTATTTCATACATTTATTCGGGGTCTAAAATAGCAATATTTGATAGTTTTTTTTGACAAAATATATCTTAAATTGCTGTCTTCTATGTTATATAGGTAAAACTCAATGATTAGACGAGGAATTGAAAGAACGAAGCGAAAAATGGTGAAAATGGCAAAATTCAAAGTTTGAGGACAAAATTGCAAATTTAATAGTTGATTCGGATACAAGAAGATACTTTAGAAATTGTTAGGAGACAATTGGATGGAATTATAACTCATAAAGGAATGAAATATGATCAAAATCAATTTCCAATCGCACAACTTATATTCCAGATTTTTAGTCAAAGATTGAGACCCATTTTTGGCATCGTAAACACTAGATTTGGAAAAAGTCTATGATCAAAATTTGTATCCATTTGAGTTCTCTTCCCAACGAACTTTGAATCGCTTCCATCGGATATCGAAAACAAAAGTTATGATCAAAATACTGACTGCTGTGCAGAGACAAAAATCTGAGCGCGAATGAACTTTCTTTATTCAATAGAAACTCTTTTGGAAGTCAATGTGGATATGATTTTCAATCAATTTTTGACTCCTACAAATACATGACAGGAGAATACATATGGAGAGCCTCTGATATTCATATAATATGCCAATATTCATCATAGAAGGGGAGAAAATAAATAGTTTTGTGAGAAATTACAAGAGAGATTGCAAGAATTCATTCAAGTGAAAATCCAACCTGATTTTTGGGCAAAGAAGAGAATGTGCAATTGGAGATTCATCAAGAAACCATTGAAGAGATTCAAGATTTCAAAATTCGTCTTCATCTTCTCTATTTATCAAGAATTCGGGTTATATTTTTTCACTTAAACATGATATTTTTTTTTTTGTAATTTCAACATGCTAGGCTAGATTTTTACATTGCTAAAGATATAGATGAACCCTTGTTTTGAAACTTTTAGTATTAATTAATTATTTTGACGTTAATTTGTTTGAATGGGTGGATGTTTATTATGGTTTATATTGCTTTTCAATTAATTGGCCATTAGTTGAATTGTTTGTGGATTTTATTATCATCGAGAGAGATAATAGGATCATTTGCACATAGTAATAAATATTGTGAGGTTCAATAGATGATAGATATATACATTTATGCCTTGCATGGTTTTTCTATAGATGTTCTATCTCGTTTAATGCTTTCTTATATGTTGGTATCCTTTATAGAAATATAAAAAGGTCGCATATAGGAATATATTTAATTGAAATCAAGAGATGCTTTTAAATAAATTTGGAACTTCTACCAACTCGCATAATAACAAATAATCATTTTAATTGTTGTACTAAAAGTGGATTAACAAGGGGGATTCTACATTTTAACAATACTTTTACATATTTGAA
>CAIGRP010004243.1:0-7500 GCA_903798385.1 Fraxinus cuspidata
GTTTGGTGGAAAAAATGGATAAATGGATGGGTATTTGTAGGGAAAAATGAAATTAGAAAAGAAATATAGACCAAACGGTCACTGAATTTTTTCATGAGCCCACGACCCGAGCCTGGGTTGCCTTCGACGAACCCACGAGCTGGTTCATGGATTGCTCGGTGAGCTGCTCACCAAGCATCTCGTCTAAATAATGAGCCGAGTAGGCTCGGCTCACCTAGCTAGCCAGCCTACTCGGCTCGTTCTTGGGCTCGTCGTTTTGACGACCCCGAGCGGTTTGTGGCTCACTTTTGATGACCCGAGCGACTGAGCCGATGAGCAGTTCGGCTCGGTTGCCACCCCTATGCCTAGGTGGGGGCATGTATCTAGGAGGGCGATCTTCTCTCTTATTGTTTTATGTGCTCACCTATCTAGGATGTTGATCTATATCCCTACAATCTATTGTGTAGGAATGATGATAAGTGCAATATTTAGGGATGTTCTACCTATTCCTAGGCCCTGAACCCCGCCCTCGGCCTTTTCCTCTTTAAGGGGCCCCTTGTCCTAATCCGGTTTGCATCATATTAGCTTCAAAGGATACTTCCTCATAGGCTAGCGTGGGTACTGCATTCAAAGAGGCCAGTGCTTGCCCAGAATTGAGAACTTCATTACCGACCTAATTCAGACTCAATAATACGAGGGTCTAATTCGTCAATCATGACCACCCGCTCAAGGACATCTGCATCTCGACATCTTCTTGATCGGAATTTTGGTCTCCTGGGACATTTATCGTATCAATGTCCATTAGCACCACATTAAGATCCATGGATTCAACTTTTCTTATTAAGTTTAGGTAGCATTCCCTTTCTCATTTTTTGTCACCCCTAACTTTGACAATCCCATGTTCAGTAGGGAACTTTATTAGGTGGTGGGGCCTATAAATCCTTTAAGATGGGTCTATAGCTCCCCATGGTAGACTGATATGTTATCTATTACTAAAAATTACATGAAGTTCAAAGCTGTCTGGGGTGGCTTTCCCATTTCCAAAGCAAGGGTTATTATCCCCATTGGGATGATGCTATCACCGGTGAAGCCGTACAAGGGATTGTGATGGGGGTTAATTCATGATCAACGATCGTCTTGTCAAAAGTGGCTCCAAAAAGGATGTTGACAGAGCTACCATTATCAACCAACATCTGTTTCAACCCATTACGAGCCGCAACGGCCCTCGCCATGTGGGCATCATAATGAGAGAAGTGTATACCATTGACATCTTCCTATGTAAAGGCAATGGGTGGTAATTGCTTTCGGGAACTACTATTCACATGTAGCTAATCATTAGAGGGTCCTGGGCTTCTCTAGAAATGTTCCTTTATGAATTCCTCGTATTGTTCCCAATGTAGGGTCCTCTAAAAATCGTATCGATTTCATGGATATGAGCGTTTTCTATATTGGTCGAGGAAATTTTATGTTTTCGTTGTGCCTCTCTAAGCCTTTCTCTATCGCAGTCCCTCTACCGTGGGGATGGCTTCTGACGGAAGGATCTAGCCTCTTCACGCCTAGGCTTTTGATCCTACCTATGCGGGGGCATGTCTCTAGAAGGGCGATCATTTCTTTGGTTGTTTCGTGTGCCCACCTGCCTAGGGTGTTAGGTTATGTCTCTACAATCTATTATATCATGACTGTAGGAATGATGATAAGTATAATATTGAGGTGTGTTCGGCCTATTCCTCGGTTCTGAACTTCGCCATCAACTGTTTCCTCTTTGGGGGGCCCATTGACTGGATTCAGTTTACCTCATATTAGTTTAAGGGATCACTTCCTAGTAGACGAGCATGGGTACTGCGTTCAACATAGATGTGGCAAGTGCTTGCTGATAAGTGTATTTAGTACACGTATTTGGGGTCCTAAAATATCGATATTTGGTAGTTATTTCGACAAAATATATACTAAATTGTTTTATTTTATGTCATATAGGTAAAACTCAATGGTTGAACGAGGAATTGAAAGAAAGAAGAGAAAATTGGTGAAAATGGCAAAATTCTAAGTTTGAGGACCAAATTGAAAATATTCAATAGTTGATTAGGAAGATACTTTGAAGATTTTTAGGAGACAATTGGATGGAATTAGAACTCAAAAAGGAATGGAATATGATCAAAATTAATTTCCAATCGCACAACTTATATTCTAGATTTTTAGCTGAATATTGAAACCCATTTGTGGCATAGTAAACGTCTGAATTGGAAACATTATATTTCTGTTAAAGTTGTAGCCAAGTTTCTTTCTAATTCAATTTGAATCGCCTCAATCGGATATCGCGAGAGAAAATTATGGCCAAATTACTAACTATAATGCAGAGACAGAAAAAAGTCTATGCGTGAAGACAACTTTCCTTATTCGATTGTAACTCTTTTGGAAGTCAGTTTGGACGTAATTTTCAATAAATTTTCGACTCTCACAAATAAATAACAGCAAAATACATAAGGGAGAACTCTCATATAAATATTATACTCCAATATTCATCAATTGTTATCATCAAATAAGAAAAATTCATAGTTTTTGTGAGAGGATTGAAGGGCTTTGCAAGAATACAATCAAGTGAAGATTCAAACTTAATTTTTGAATAAAGAAGACAAGGCACAAGTGGAGATTCATCAAGAAACCATTGAAGAGATTCAAGATTTCAAGATTCATTTTCATCTTCTCAATTAATCAAAAATTCGAGTTATATCTTTTCACTTAAATATGATTTCTTGTAATTTCGATATGTTGACTAATTTAATACATTGTTAGGATGAGATGAACCCTTGTTACGATATTTTAGGTTTTAATTAATTTATTTTGACTTTAATTTGATTTATAATTAATTGTTTTAACTTTAATTTGATTTAATTTGTGGATGTTTATTATTGTTTTTATCGTTCTTTTCAATTGCTTGATCACCAATTGAATTGTTAGTGAATTTTATTGTTATCGAGAGAGATAATAGGGTTTAAGAACAATAAAATAACATTATAAGGTTCGATAGATGATAGAGATATACGAATTAGGAACTTTATTACCAACCTGATTCCATTAGGGATCCATTAGGTAAGAGGTGAGTCCTCTCCAATGATGTCTCTACGGAGGTTGAAGGCCTCTACAGGCTCTATTTCGGTGATTGATTAACTCCTCGTTAATGATCTCACATATCATCATTTCCAACAAGACGTCATAGCTAGTGGGGTTCTAGTTCTGTACATCCCTCCAAAAGAGGGTGTTCATGTTTAGCCTGCTTCGTTGTACTGATAATGCCTCCCAGTCGGTGACTAGTACAAAATATGTCATCTCGTCGGTAAAGCGGGACAAAAACTCTTCAATGTCTCCCTGGATTATTTTTTCATGTTTTGGAGACAATGATACGGGCCTCTCCTTACTTACTCATAGTGAACCATTTCAAGAACGTACTTTTGAACCCTAGCTAACTGTTAATACTTCTTGGGGGTATCCTATTGCACCAAATTTCGGCTGCCCCACTTAAATTCAGATGGAAGGCTCTGCATTTGACAGGGGGGTGGCATCTCTCAAACTTATAAGTAATTTGTAACTGTTCAAATGCTTAGCTGGGTTGCCTCTTCCGACATACTTTGGTATTTTTGCAGTACATAGTGACTCGGGACGTGAGCATTTCTTAGTTCTTGTGAAAAAGATAAATTTTCATCGTCGTCATCGAGTTCATAAAATCTTTAAGGTTCATCCAAATCTTTCTTTTCATTTGCCTGACACCAGGACGGATGATGAGATGGCCCAGCTTGATCCCTTACCATCTCCTCCCTCCTATGGCTCCTATTTTTAGGTGAGGCAGCACTTGGAGCATATTATTACCTTTCCTCCAGTGGCTATTGCAGCATGTTCCTAGGTGTATGAGGTGGCTGGGATGGTCTATGTTTGGTTCCCGCGGGGCTGATTTTTTCTCACACACTAATAGACCTTTGCGACAAGGGTTTTAGCTCGTATTCAGGAGGAAAATTATCCTACATGTCAACATGAATTTCAATGGGTTGGCCAGGAGCATAGTTTGAAGAAATATCAATCCCCACTTCCTTTTCAAGGGGGGTAACTTCCCTAGCCTGCTTGGGAGGTGGGACCCTCTTACTTTAAACTTCATCCTTACGTATTATCTTTACAGTGCAAAAGGAGAAATTTGAGGTCTTCTCTAGCCTTGCATTTGCATGGGGAGTTCTTGCGTAGCCATGTTTTGGTGGGTGGTATTCCTCATGTTAGCAGCCACGGTGGCTATCTCTCGGGTAGGTTGAGCAGCTACTCTCATCCCACCACGCATACGGTGGTGGTACGATGGTGGTGGGGTCGACGCCGACCCACTGGGGTAGGTACTCGTAGAGCCTCTTTATCAGGGTTTTCTCTTACCCTCCTGGGAGGGTCAATACGATTTGAACTCATCTTTCCTTAGTTAAACTGTCAATTTTTCTTTTTCAATTTTTGGGGCTTCCTCTTTTTCATTTTCAAGAACAAATAACTTTTCAAGGGAGATGTCCAGCTATCCACCGATAAACTTTTTCCATGGGAATGTTTGTGGTTATAGTGCTGTTTCTTACAGACGTCGCCAATCTGTTGAACTCGTTCTTTGTACCGTAGATGTGGACAACAGCTACCGGGTCCACTCGCATTTTCTCAATCTAATTCCAACACGCGTGGAACGGTTATCAATCAACAATTGGATGTGGGAGAAGATTTCCAACACGAGACGAAAATCTTTGGGCTCCGACTAAATGTATGAGATAAATAACATGATAATGAACGACCAACTAAAAGCTAAACTCACAATCAAGATTGTTGACCTCAAACACTAAAAAATTTAATCAGAAAAAAAAAATATATGGCTTGTAGTTAATATCTTTGCATCACCATTAAATGACACAAACGAGGGATATTTATAGTCTTACATGTGAAATAGTAACCATTGAATGAGAGGACATGATGTGCTATTGTAGACACCCAAAAATAAAATCTCCAACTTCTGAAAATAAATGTAGTAGTGGAAGCAATGGTCGATCCCACTAAGAGTTATTAATCTAATTTTATGCTATGTAAATGATGATTGTGGGGATTTGATTATACGCAAATTACTTAAAATAAATCAACTAATGAGTAACTCAAATCAAAATAACGAAAGTAATCCAAAGAATAAACCTTGGTCTAAGTCTACATCCACCATTAGAATTTCACAATTGATCATTAGTGCAAATATATATTAATTATCACTTTCAATATTCACCATTGGAATTATTTTTCTAATTTTCCTTAATTGTAGTTAATTAGAAAAGAAGCGATCCAATTAACCCTAATTACTAAACAACCCAAGACAAGCGATATAAATAATCTAGTAACCGTCTTAATAATTAGAGAAATCGATGAAACTAAATAACACAATCACAAGCGGTTGTATTTAATCTAGTCAAACGTTCTTTCCAAGATTTAATAATATCTAACGCAGCAAATCATTAAATCCTAGTTACTTCATAAATTAAAGAGATCAAATAGTTACATATTTGATATTTAACTTAGTGATAGATTGCAACAAATAATAAACTAGTAGATCTCCTAGCAATTAAAGCAACAATCATGAAAATAAGTGCAAAAGAACATTCAATACTCAAAATATGAATTAAACTATGAAAATAATTTAGATATCATAGTTGGATTGGTTCCAAAGCTTCAGTTTCCTTCGACCAAGTACAAGAATTTAGTTACTCATGAGAATTCGAGCACAAAATAAGAGAGAAAGGAGTATGGGGGCGTTTGTGTCTTCTAGACGGTTTTTAAGGTTTGAAAAACGTTTTGAAATTTGTTTCCATAAGTGTTTGAGTCAAATTCGAAAACCAAATTTTTCGCATCGGAAATGTACTTTGCGATGCATAGTACAAACACCTGCGGTCGCATATTTCATTTGGAAATATGACTCAGAATCTCAGATAGAAAAAAGAAGATATGAAATATGTGAAGACCAATTAATAGAAGACTTGATGCATTGGAAGAAGAAAAATGAGAAAAGAAACAAAAAATCGAGAAAACGAAGTTTGAGGATTGAAACGCAACAATCGCATGGATGTCAATGCTATGCGGTCGCTTAGTATGAACATCTATGCAATCACAGAGAAGGGTTCAGAGAAATTATGGTCGATTTCCAAATGAAATATGCGACCGCAGGTGTTTGTACTATGCATCGCAAAGTACACTTCCGATGCGAAAAATTTGGTTTTCTTTCATTCAAGTCTTTTTTCCTTTGTTTCTTCTAAATTCCACAAAATTCATCCAATTGCAACCTAAATCAAAATATAAGAATGCTGAGTACATTTAGGCATTAATTAATCACAAAACTATAGGATAAATGGATAAAAATATAGTATTTTACATTCTTATTAAATTTCCCCACACTTAGGGGTTTTTATCTATGTTTTTTAGTTTTGTTATTTTGAGTTTTGAATTTATTTTGGATTTTTTGTTTTGAGTGTCCATTTTGAGATTGTTAAAAATGTATTCTTTATTGGCATTTTGAAAAATTGTTTTCAAAAATAAAAAAACTGGAAAACCCATTTACTTTCCCTCGACTCTCTCTCTTATCTATCTCTCTCTCAACGAAGCCCACCACCACCACCTTCAATTCTTCTACCGCTGCATTCTATACCACAATCACGACCTTCACCTGAATAACCAACCACAATCACCACCTTCACCTACAACATTCTCCCTGGTTAAAGAAATCCCCAATTCAAACCCCCTCCCTGCTACAGTCGTTGCCACCACCTAAAATCAATTTGACCAATGGTAAAATTGGCATTGACCCATGGTTGGGCAATGTGCACCAGGTGGAGAGGAGACTAACCCACGTGGTTCGCGATTGTGGGATGGCTGGACGACGTCGAAATTTGCGAAACTAGGATAGCGTTTTTGGACTTTCACAACTGTAGTTCTTCTCGGATGAAATCCAAACATTGTAGAGTTGTTTGTGGGTGGATTGGAGACATGGTTGGAGTCCCCAGGGGATGAGCATTCGACCAGTGGCGTCGCACGACCTTGGGTATCGCTGGATGTGAAGTTTTCGACAGAAACATGTAGTGCCAAAATGGTTTTTTGGCTTCCAATTTATGCTGATTCTTGTTGTTTCATGGTTGATGAATGATTGGAGGTGATAGAAAGGAGTGAGGAGAGGTTGTTGGAGGTGGAATCAGATGGTCTAGGTGGCTGGAAAGTGGCTTCCAATCTATTTTTGCTGGCGGTGGTTGTAGTGGTGTTGTTTTAGCTGTGGCAACGGGGATGGTGGTTTTCAAGTGGTGGGTCGTGGTTGTGCAGTGGTGGTTGAAAACGCCCAAAATGCATTTTGAAAATTTTGGCTTGGTTATAACTGAAAACACCCAAAACGGTTTTCTTTGTAAATTTTTTACTTGTTTTCAAAAATGCATTTTTGAAAATAGGAAAGGGAACCCGTTTTCACTATTTTGAAAAATTGATAATAGAAAATGGCTT
>CAIGRP010004243.1:10000-46780 GCA_903798385.1 Fraxinus cuspidata
TGTAGAGAACAATTGTTCGTCAGTGAATGTTTCCTGCAAATGAAGTTCATCCTCCACATGAACTAAACGACTTAAATGATCTACTACATAATTTACTATTCCTATTTTGTCTTTGATCTCCAAATCAAATTCACTCAAGAGAAGTATCCATCTTATTAATCTCGGTTTTGCCTTTTTCTTTGTCATCAAGTAACGAAGAGCTGTATGATCAGAGTAAACAATGACCTTAGTACCAAGCAAATAAGATCGAAATTTCTCTAAAGTAAAAACAACATCTAAGAGTTCTTTTTTAGTTGTAGAGTAATTTCTCTAGGCATCATTCAAAATTTTGGACATGGGATGTTTTTCCAATCATTTGATCCAAAATCGCGCCCACTACATAATCACTTGCATCGTACATTTTTCTCAAAAGGAAAATTCCTATCAGTGGGTTGGATAAATGGGGCAGAAGTCAACAATTCTATTAGTTTATCAAATGCATTTTTACACGCCTCATCAAATTTAAAAGCCACATCCTCTTATAGCAACTTGCATAGGAGTAGTGCTATTTTGGAGAAGTCTTGCACACTAGTAGGATAAGGTAAAGATTGAATAATATCAATTTTAGCTTTATCTTCCTCAATCCCCTTAGATGAAATAATATGACCCAAAACTATACCCTTTTCAGCCATAAAATTACATTTTTCAGAATTTTGACACAAGGTTCGTTTCTATGCATCTTGAAGAACAAGTGTAAGGTTATGCAAACAATTATTAAAGGAGTCTCTGTAAATTGTAAAATCATCCATGAAGACTTCTATAATATGCTCAATATAATTTGAAAATATACTAACCATAAACCTTTGGAAAGTTGTTGGAGCGTTGCAAAATCAAAAAGGCATGCGACGATATGCAAAAGTCCTGAATAAGCATGTAAAATTTATCTTTTCTTGATCATCCGAATCAATTACAATTTGAAAATAACTTGAATAACCATCCAGAAAACAATACTAAGAATGACCAGCTAACCTTTCAAGCATTTGATCGATAAAAGGTAAAGTGAAAGTGGTTATTGCGGGTCACAGCATTTAATTTTCTATAATCTATACAAACCCGCTACCCATTCTGAACACGAGTAAGAACTAACACATTATTCTGATTTTTCAAAATAGTTATTCCAGTCTTTTTAGGAACCACTTGAACTGAGCTAACCCAAATGCTATTCGAAATATGATTAATCACTCAAACTTCAAAAAGTTTGAGGATCTCTTTCTTCACTCATGGGTGGGTTCAATCTTCTTTGTGGTTGACGGGAGGATTTTGCACCATCTTCAAGTAAGATATGATGCATGCATGTAGATGGGCTAATTCATTTAATATCCGCAATTGTCCAACCAATAGCCGTCTTATGCTCCTTAAGGACTTGCACAAGCTTTTCTTCTTGTTGTGCACTAAGTTTACTGGAGATGATCACCGGTAACCTTCCTTCCTTCGTCTCCAAGGAATACGTACTTGAGGTGGCTAGGAAGAGGCTTCAAATCTGGAGTGGGAGCCTATAAAATAGAGGGTACGAGTCTCTAATTAAAAACTAATAATGCAATATAAAGAACGTTACCTATTTGTTATAACCGGGATGAATCATTCAACACTGCAATTGTTTACTGCAATTCAGTGCTTAAAGTTAGATCCTCATTCTCTTTCTCAAGATGCTTACTAATGGCAACTTCTAATCCATCTATTCCATCAAGTTCAAAAACATCATGTGCTAAAAAAACATTCACATCAATAGAATAAACATGATTATCATCTTCAAGATATTTCATGGCATCATAAATATTAAATTTAATAATTTCACCATCAAATTCCATAGTACGTGTGCCACTATGAACATCTATCTTAGTTTTGGATATCAAATTCCATAGTAAGTGTGCCAATAAGAACATCTATCTTCTGTTTTTTATATTTTTAAGAATGGTCTTCCTAACAAAATAGGGGTAGTTTGATCACTATTTTCCATATCAAGTACATAGAAATCAGCGGGAAAAGCCAAATCATTAACTTGCACAAAGACATCCTCTACTACACTTTTAGGATATGTATTAGATCTATCAGCCAATTGAATCACAACACCAGTTTTATTCAACGGTCCAAGTTTCAACAAAGCATATATAGAATATGGCATGACATTAATAGAGGCTCCTAAGTCTAACATGGCATTCTAGAATCTAGTGTCACCTATCGTACGCGGGATAGTAAACATACTTGGATGTACTGTCGCAGACGCCCAAAAATAAACTAAATCAACTCTCTGGCAACGACGTCAAAATTTGATGTGCTGTAGCAGGCACCCAAAAATAAAACGTTAACTTTGAAAACAAATGTAGTAATGGAAGCAAAGGTTGACCCACAAAGAGTGATTAATCTAATTTTATGCTATGTAAACGATGATTGGGGGGTTTTTGATTATACGAAAACAACTTTAAATAAATCAACTAATGAATAACTCAAATTAAAATAACGAAAGTAATAAAAAGAACAAATCCACCATTGAAATTTCACAACTGATCATAATTGCAAATATATACTAATTCTCACTTTAAATATTCATCGTTGGATTTATTTTCAAAATTCTCCTTAATTGTAGTTAATTAGAAAACAAGCGATCATACTAAACAACCCAAGACAAGCTCTATGGATTTACTCTAATAACCACCTTAATAATTAGAGAAATCGATGAAACTAAATGACACAATCACCAGCGGTTGTATTTAATCTAGTCAAATGTTCTTCCTAAGATTTAATAATTTCTAACGTAGCAAATCATTAAATCCTAGTTGCTTCATAAATTAAAGAGATTAAATAATTACGGATTTGATATTTAACTTAGTAATACATTGCACCAAATAATAAACTAGTAGGCCTCCTAGCAATTGAACGCAACAATCATGAAAATAAGTGCACAAGAACATTCAATACTCAAAATCTGAAGTAAACAATGAAAATAATTTAGATCTCACAGTTGGATTAGTTCCAAGGCTTCAGTTTCCTTCGACCAAGTACAAGAATTTAATTACTCATGAGAATTTGAGCACAAAATAAGAGAGAAAAGGGTATGGGGGCGTGTGGGTCTTCTATACGGTTTTTAGGGTTTAAGAAATGTTTTGAAATTTGTTTCCATAAGTGTTTGAGTCAAATTCGGAAACCAAATTTTTCGCACCGGAAGTGTACTATGCGACTGCATAGTACAAATTCATGTGGTCATATAGTTCATTTGGAACTCGACCATAATTTCTCAGAACCCTTGTATGCAACCGCATAGCATTGACATCTATGCGATTGTTGCGTTTCAATCCTCTAACATTATTTTCTCGATTCTTAGTTTCTTTTCTTGTTTTTCTTCTTCCAATGCTTCATGTATTCTATCAATTGGTCTTCAAATCCTTCACATCTTTGTTTTACTTTTCGAGTCATCTTTTGGATATTTGCATCTTGGCCCCTGAACTTTGATTTTCTTTCACTTAAGTCCTTTTTCGCTTGTTTCTTCTTAATTCAACCAAATTCAAAATATAATAATACTGAGTACATTTAGGTATTAATTAATCACAAAAACATATGATAAATGGATGAAAAATATAGCATTTTACATTCTTATCAGGACACGTGGTTTCATCTCATTTACTGAAGCATCACATCTTATATATCAATTTTGACTCCACTAACCAGTGACACATTAATGTCCACAAAAGAAGTGTGGCCATCCCATACCCTATGCTGACAAGATGACCTTTTTACGTATTACAACAGTCCAATCAATCATTCTAAAAGAATTTCATAAATTCAAGATCTTCAAATGTGGAAAATCACCAGCTTTAGTTAAGCTTCGAATTCTACTTCGTTGGACATCGCCACTTCGGCAAAGAAGTTTCATTTGGACTTCAAATTTATCTTTAGCATAGGGGCTTCGGAAAGGGTCAACTTCATGAGTTGCTTTGGTATAGTGAGCTTTGACGAGTCAGATTGTCTGGTAGATCCTACTTCACATTTGATGCCACATGGCTTCGGCGAAAGGTGCTTTAGTGGGTCGACTAAGCCACATGGGAGCCTAGGTGGGGAAGCATAACATAGACTGTCCGAGACCTTGAAGTTATAATTTTGAACAACTATGAACATTAGGTTGAATCATTGATCTGCGTCAAACACTCAAACTTTAAGTTTTAGACAAGATAACAAGCAATGGGGATCGTGGTCAACAATATTTCTCAAATCCTAAATTCGAATGAATTTTAGAACAAAACATGTAAAGTCAAACAAGTAGGCTGTCGATTTGTTACCTAGACGGAAGAAAAATCACAAAATTAGCACAAGCAAAGAAGATCCAAAAATATGAATGATAGTCTCGACCTCTTCATAGACCACAATGTTGATTCTTCTCTCTCTGTAGAGTTTAGGGCAAAATCCAAATGTAAATAAAAAGTCACGTGAATAAGTGGAGAGAAAATGGACTTGGTCACTTGGACAAGTGAGAGAGCCAATAAATGGGCTTGTGCAATTGGGCTTGGAAATGGACAAGGTTTGGTTAATTTACGTATTAAAAAAAGGGCTTGGCAATGGACAATGTATGAATAATTTACAGATTTAAAAAAAAAAACATAATTATTTGTAGGGTTACTTGACGCCACATGACCCCATGTGGGTCCGTCCATGATGCCTAAGACCAAAGTTGCATGGGTTAGGTAGTACATCACCCGATGGATTCTTATGAGCTTGACGAATTGTATCATGTACATTTTGACTTGCAATAGAGTACTTTGAAAGATCATCTATATGACTTTTTTTGATTTTGAGATTATTGTTCGACTTGTTTACTTAGGTGGAGAATAAGAGTTTTAAGTTCAGATAAAATAAGATTTCATTGACATTATGTCATTTGAGAGATTGGCGACCTATTGGGAAAGGGCATCATGTGACTGTTCAAGGTCATTTAGCATCATTTAACCTATTAGGAATAGTTGAATATTTTGTTAGGATAGCAACATAGTTATTTATTATGAGATTTCTCACTTTTTTCATAGTATTATTATATTCTTTTATATTTATTTATTTGTTGTTATCTGCTTTATATATATATATATATATATATATATATATATATATATATCCTCTTCTTTTTATGGAAGTAAAACTAACAACTACTTAAAAAGCAAAAAAAAATACCTACTAGATTCACAAGAGCAATGATGATTGCGACAACGTTTGGTACACTTACTATATAAAAAGCAAACAAAATTGAGGAGTACTGTAGTGTTGAGAAAAGAGGTGGATGTTGGAGCTAATGCAAAAGATGGTGGTGGATTCTGACAAGAGGTAGAAATATAGGATGAGGCCTGGAGGTAGATCTAGTAGGGATAGCGGTGACATGGGCAGTGGCGACGACTGCAGTGGTGGCAATGGTGGAAGATGATGTTTCTTTGAATCAGCAGCGACGAACTTAGGGCTTAGGTTGTTCTTGAATGATTGTGGAATCGAGTGATGGAAGAAGACAGGTCAGACAATTGGGTTGGTCGTGGGGATGAGTTGTGTTGTATTGTGGGCTACTGGTGCTAATGCAGTGGCCAATGTCAAAACTAGCTAGCCCATGTTTGACAATCATCATTTGGGAAAAACAATGGTTTGCATAGTAATTTTTAAGAGAATGTTTGGTTAAAAAGTAGTAAAAAGTTTTGAGTTTACGTGCAAAATATTATATTGTGTGAATATATGGTTGAAAATGAGTATATAGAAAGAGAGTTTTCAAATAATGGTTGTCAAACAGGGGCTTAGTGTGCGTAGAGTAAAAAGGACACTATCTATGTGTGTTTGGGTTAGGGTAGTGGGTTTAAGGTCCAGTTTACCTTGATGGGCTATCCGGTTATGGTTTATAGGTTTTTTATTGGGCTTGATGTTTTACTTTTAGCTTTGTGAGTTGTGGGTCTATCAGGTTTTAGACATGATGGATTGTAAGGATGGGTTAGGTTTATAAATACTTGATTGGTTGTGTATTTAGAAATTCGATGGGCTGAGTATATTGAGCTATTGTCGGGTTTTTGTGTGCATTATTGGTCAACGACAAAGGGACTTTGTGACAATGTAAACAACGTAAGGAAGATAATTTGACTTTTTTTTTTAAAATATAAAACTGATAGCAACCACTAGAAAATAGAAAACAAATTGCGTATTCTACTGTTGCCTTTTTATTTTCCAACTAATATGAACTGTTAGAATTTGGGTGTGACACGAATTATTTGTTGAAGATAATTGGGAGCCATAATTAAAGAGCACATTAATTAGAATCCTATTTGGAATGAAATTGTGAAATTCTATGCAAGTTTACTTGGCGAATTTTAATTGAAATTCTATTTGAAAGCCCATTGGAAGTAAGAATTAGTGTTGGACTTAAATAAGACTTTGGAATGAAGAAAGCATCATTGGAATGAGTTTGGGTCGGAGGTGAGGCGCTTAGGCTTTGACAGCTGTAAATTTCAACTACAAGTCGGCCCGCAGGGCTACTGTGTCACCTGTTCTGACTCCCTACAATGTTTTAGTCTCTTTTTCCATTTTGGACTCCAATTTTGGTATTCTATGTAATACCCCAGACTTCACTTTACACACTCGGCCAATATGATTCATGTATACTTGCTATTTACATTGCCATTATATTGCATCATTAGTTTGAAATAGTTTTCTCTTATAATGGTGCATTGGGTCATTGAAGTTTAAGATCTCTAGATGGTGTTAGTCTTCGACCTCCCGACCTAGGTGGTGAATCTTAGATTGAGCTATGGTAGAAATCTAAGTTAATCTATATGTTGGATATTGATGTGATAAACGATTGTGACCTTGAAAGGGGCGGAAGCATTATCAGTAAAGTTACTTGCTTTTAGTTCGGTTAATCATGGTTGCCCTAAATCTCTAACTAAGTCTTTGATATATTGGGACATGAGCATGAAATGACATGATCACAATACGATAATATGAGGTTCATGTGACATTATAAATATTGAGGCACAAATTATTGAAGTCGGTTGAGAATCGGGCGCCAATCGAATGAACAATTAAGGAATTAACACAATAAATTATTTTAGGATCCTATGGCAATTAAATTAGGTTGTAGACCCACTAAGTTAGGCCATATACACTTGGTTTTCCACTGCAATGATGGTTGTAAAATCAGATTTTACAACAAAGGACCCCTCATGCTTGGTGACTTCTCATTTTAACCTTCAATTCCTTTGACCTTAAGGCTTCTATCACGTCTCCTAACCCCTTAATACTTCATATAGGATAGATATATATCTTATAAGCCAATATGTATCCAAATAGGGGAAGAGAAAAGTCAAATATTGCTGGAAGAAGCTACATCCTGCTTAACACATGTCATGTTTGGCTGCCTACAACATTTTCTTAATTCCTAAGCAAGAGTCACGACCCCAACCCCTGTTAAGACTCTATATATACCTCTTACTATGGTATTTATCCTTTCAAGTTATCTCCGAGTGACCCCAAGTGAAAGAGAAAGCAAAGGAAACAGAGCGAAGCTGAAACAAGAAGCTGAAAACTGAACTTCTAAATAGGTGAGTTTAGCTCACGGTTTTGAAGTTTATTTCCAATGTTTTTGAAGGTATTACAATCTCTTGAGCCCCTGAAATTTCTTGATATATTTTTGGGATTAGTGTTTGGGATGTTATTATGGCAAAAAGAGAGAAAAATTGTTGGAGATATATTGAATAAAACAAGTGAGGACATGAATTGCATAGTTGCTAGATTTTGCCTATTCAACCTTTGATTTGGGATAATACATAAGAGATAACTTGTAGCTATATATATGAGTGTCTTTATATAAAAGTTAGAAGGATATAAAGGATTTCTAATATCCTAGAATTTGATTGGTGGCATTCTAATACAATGAAAATTGAAAACGGCCATACGGAAATTGGCTGATTTGGTGTTCAGTAAAAGGGACTGATTTTGAAGTTGTAAAACTTCTACTTGTGGTAATGTAATAGCATATTTACCTGTACATATATGTTATATAAGCGTGTTTAAATTTTGGGAAGGAATGAATGTGATTGAGGGTGTGAAAATATGGATGAAACGCGACATGGCAGCAACTAAAACCTGAAAACAGGTTCTGTCCATTTGCGTGTTTAATGTAGTTTCAACCTTTACATGTTCATTAATTATCTCTTAGGCCTAGAAAATACATTTTAAGGAGTTCTAGGTTGTTTACAAAAATTGAGTGATGTTGATATTCATAATTGGACTCGAGAAATAGTGAGATTTATTGGACTTGTTTGCAATACGATCGGTAACTTGAAATGATAATATTATCTAAATAAGTGTGGCATGAATGGACGTAGTACATGATTGTGTGTGTTAAGGTTATCAAATTGAGGATTTTTTTTTTAATATTAAATCGTAATACAGGTGGCTTTCCGACGTTAAGTGAGAAAGGAACTATCTACATCTCGTGGTAGTGCACACACAAGGACATAAAGGTAAGTATAAATTAATTTACAACTATGATGCAAGAATAAAATATTTGTGATATAGTAACGTTGGAATCTTTACATAACTTTGATAAGGAGCTCAATGTATATCATATGATGGTTATGATCATAGAGTATGTGGTTTCAGAATATAATTGATTAAGTATATCATTCACGAGCGTTTTCATCTTCATGTACGACATACGTCCATGGTTGAATATCTAGCGTACACAACATGATTCTAAAATTGAGTTTCCCTCATAAAAGTTTTTATGGACCACTACTAGGGCACCAAGGCATGTGAGGCATGCTTATGTGATATGTTTTGGCACCGCGGGTGATACTTACTGGTTGGTAGCAGAGGTATAGAGAGAATGGGCCTTTGGTGATTATAGGGGCAGTTAGGGGATGAACCTCTAGTGGTCACAAGAGGATGTCCACTCGTCGGTGTTGATGTCATATTAACCATTTGATTGTTGATTATTGATATTGATATTGATATTGATATTGTGCCCAATGAAAGATTTGATTAAAATTATTTCGAGTTGATTTTGATGAATATTTGAGCATGTTACATCCTTAGAATAAGGTTTAAAGTAAATAGCATGGGGTCAGATACCATTATAACCCATACCCATGTTATGCATGATTTTTGCTTATTGAGCATTAGCTTATGCAGTTCTTACATTGTAAGTGAGCGTGGAATCTTATAAAAGGCATGGCTGGCTGTGGAGCTCTTACGGGATTCTAGATTTCGATGGATGACGACATGTAGGGTTATTTTGTGGACTTCAGTTGTATTATATTTTGGGGATACTATATGACTTTTGAAATGGCATGTAGATACTTTTACAATCTCAGGATAAATATGTTGGACAATGGATTTATGATCTTTGGTTTCGGTATACTATATACAAGGATATACTGGTGGAGATGCTTTCATTTTATCAATAAAAAAATGTGTGTGAATTTGAATGTCTAGGTCAAGTCATCAATTGTATTCCTATGCTGGTTAGTATATTGTTATCTATATGAATGAGGTGTTATATTCTACTTCAACTACAACTCTACTATAAGGGTTCAGACATCCCCCATTTGTTTCTTATATATAGTTGGCTCTTCATTATGATTTAAAAGAAGTTAGAAATATTGTAAATATACAATCTTTGTATTCTTTTTTTATATTATAATAAAATCTCCATTATTTGCAAATTATATTGTTCATGTGTTCTTATGATCAATTATTTCATAGTGTGGCTTAATCTCTTATCTTTTCACAACAAACTGGTATTGGAACATTCTAGTCCACAACAATTGTCATAAGAGCTTTTGGTGCTGAAATTCTGGGAAGATTAAAGTTTTTCATAAAGGCAACAATAAAGTATGATATTCCACTATTAGATCACAATACAAAATTCTTTTTGTTGCAGGTAAAGATGCGAGCAGTACTCGCTCAGATGAATTTGGGCAACACGTTGTTGGGATTTGACAAGATGCCAACAACATGGACTATGGAGGAGAAATAACGAAGGGATCCAAAGGCCCTATGTCAAAAACCTCTTCATCTTTCAAATAATATTCTTCAGGACATTTTGAAGAAGAAGTCAATAAGTGCTTTATGGTTAAAATTGGAGCAATTATGCATGACAAAGAGTCTTACTAGCAAATTGTATCTGAATCAACTTCTATATTTTCATCGTATGATAGAAGGTATAAGTCTTGAGGATCACCTAGCTACTTTTAAAGAAATCGTCGCTAATTTGGAGACTTTGAAAGTCAAATATGATGAAAAAGACTTGGGATTGATTTTATAGTGTTCATTGCCCGTTTCATACGTCTTTTAGAGACACGATTCTATATAGTCATGATAGTCTCACAATCGAAGAAGTATACGATGCTCTATATTCAAAGGAGAAGATGGAGCATCTTGTAGCATTTGGGGGTCTCTCATTGTTCATGGTGGTCGTTCGAGGGGGCAAGTCAAAATCTAATTTCAAATTTTGTAATTAATGCAAGAAAAAATGGGTATTTTGTAAATAATTGATATAAGTTGTAGAATAAATTAAAGTCAATTGCAAATCAACAATTAGAAATTTTAGGAGAAGCAAGTATTGCAGAAAAAACCAGCGGTGATGGAGAGCTCTACTTATGTCCGACTGCAACTCCAAACCTATTGAAGCTTGGATTTTGGATAAAATTTGCACTTTTCATATTTTACCCAATCGGGAATTATTTTCAACATATAAAGAAGTTTCAAAAAGTATTGTGATGACCAGTAATAAAACATCTGTCAGATAGCTGGTATTGGTCGGGGTAGAACAAAGATGTTTGATGGGACGGTTAGAACACTTAATGCAGAGAGAGACGTTCCAAATTTGAAGAAAGATTTTATCTCTTTAAGTACTCTTGAAGATGGAGTTCTGAAGGTTATCAAAAGAGCCCGTGTTGTGCTGATGGGAAATAGAAAATTTCATTTATATATCTTGTAGGGTTATACAGAATCTTTGAGCAAGCAACATATTTTAATAACTCAGGTGGATTAAGAGTTGGCTTCTATACTGTTGAAGCCTAATTTGGGGTCTCCATTTAAGAATATATCTCAGTTGAATTTTGAAGATATGGGGTAAATCCATCTTGCCACTATTATTGATGGTGTCATCGTATTCAATTGCTATAAATAGACACATTTTTGCCATAAGATTCCACATAGGTGCAATTCTGCTGATTTTGTTGATGGTTTGACTGTAGTTAAGGGTGTTGATTCTAGCCAAGATCCTTCATTTGATGATTAAGTTGTGATTTAGTTGTAGGGCTTGTTTCAGCCTTGTTCGGTGATCATTAGATCACTTTTGCCCCTAGTTGGGGTAGTAGATGTGGAGAAATTTCCATTTGAAATTGTTGAAGGAGAAGTTTGTTTGCGTTTTTTATTGAATAGTTCAAGTTTATTCCTTGCAGTGAAATTTGTCTCCAAGTGGAGAATTTTTGAAATTTTGTTCATTGTAATGAAATTCATGTTAAGATGGAGATTGTCAGAATTTTGGTGTGACTCCGAATTCTTTATTGAAGATAATTTGGAATTTTAATTAAAGTACACATTAATTAGAATCACATTTGGAATGTAATTGTGAAATTCTATTCAAGTGTAGTAGGTAAATTCTAATTGAAGTTCTATTTGTAAGCTTATAGGGAGTAAGAATTTGTATTGGATTTGAAGAAGATTTTGGAATGAAGAAAAACTCATTGGAAGGAGTTTGGGTCGGAGGCGGGGACGCCTGAGCACCAGGTCGTGGCACCTAGGCACTCCATGTGCTGTTTTAGTCTCATTTTTCGTTTTTGGTATTCTACTTCAATTACAACTTTACTATAATGGTTCAGACGTTTTCTATTTTTCCCTCTATATAGTTGGCTCTTCATTATAATTTAGAAGAATTTAGAAACATTGTAAACACATAATCTTTGTATTCTTTCTCTATATTATAATAAAATCTCCATTCTCTACAAATTATGTTGTTCTTGTTTACATGTGACCAATTACTTTATATTGTGACTTAATCTCATATCTTTTCACAACAAACTTGTATTATAGCATTCCAGTTCACAACATGGAACTACTAAAACAGAGGAAGACTACATGTGTCTTCATGTAAAATTACCGCTCAATCAAAATCTTCTTGTGTTTTGTGTTAGTCAAAGGCTTTGGGTATGGAAGGTGGCGGTGTGTGTATACATGAGTGGTGTCTAGTTGGGATCTTGATTTTTGGAGTTGCAAACGAAATTTCTTTAGCCAAAAGAAAACAACCTGCTCTGATATAAAATTAATGACGAACGTAAAAATTTGACAACGAACAATTGAAAGAACAATAGAACAAAAAAGAAGAAATATAATTTTATTTAATATGCAATGTGTCTTTAAACGAATCCGTAAGCCCCTTTATATGAAAAAGGTCTTTCAATTTTACATCATTTCAGCTTGTAATTCATAACCTGGCTTTGGAAGTTCTTGGTAGTATACTCTTAGGTCCCACTAGTCTCAAACGTTGAACATTGAAAAATGAGGATAAATAAAGTTGGTAAGCCACAATGTTAGCAAAGATAAACATTCATAATATTTTTATCCTGGAAGGAATTTACTTTTCTGTACGGATCTCTCAGTTTCTGTGTATTCTCTATTGCTTGCTTAGTGTACACTCACTACAGAGGATTTTTATCATGATGATTGAACCTCATATTGCATAATCTTGTTTCAGTGTCAGTGTAAACACTGATGCCTTGATCGATGGTATGAGCTTAAAGTCATAAACGTTGCATTGGCCAATATTAACAATGGCGGGAGAACATGCCCCTACTAAGATAATTTCATGGTAATAGAGTCGTCGATGAAGGTGGTATTGAATAGGGAATGGACTCGTACTAATATTCCTAGATGCGTTCTTTTAATTCTCCTGGTGGTCTATGAACTTCCATGCACAAATTCGCCTCCATGTTACCACACGGGAGGATATGGGGACATAACCACCTGCTAGCTACTCTTCACTTAAGTAGACTTTGCCAAAATGAGCCAAAAAGTGGTTGATATGTAAGAAATCGCCAGTATTTGTAGTTTTAATGTTCTCATTTACGAGTCTGATGATGCAGTAACGTGCTACTTCTATTGTAGAAGCTTATGGTTGAGTGAAAAAGGTAGATTGTTTGTGTTGAAGGATCAAATCGCTATCAATTTTTGAAGATGTGTCTATTTCTGTAGTGCTTGTGAATTGTGAGACTGGTTTTCTGACTCATTTTGTGAAATGGTCAGCAAACCATAATGGTTCTCATTTTGCCTTTCTTTCGGTCCAACATTGACCTTTTTGCAAACCCCACTACGCTAATACATATAAAACAAAATGTTGTTTAGTGAATCTTTTGGGTATCTTGCTTTCATTATCTTCTGTGGTGTTCATGGCTTCTTGGACTCACTTTTCCTTTAAGTAACTCTTATTGGACACCACTTTTGCTTCTTTTTTTTCATTTTATATGTATATTCTAAAGTTTTAAAAGAAAGGTCTACTTGGCAAAATGGGACAAGTTTGTTAGGAAAGAGAGCTCTTTCATCGCGCAATAGATAGAGTTAACAAATAAACAAATCAATAACTGAGAAATGGGTCAAACACTTGTAGCAAAAGACATATAATGTCAAACTAGATTGCTTCGGAGTCTGGCATATATCCATTTGCTATGTTTCGCTTAGAAGAAAAGTAAGAATAATTAATTAAGTCAACTTAAGCATCTCTCTTTTTAAGCTTCTCCATGTATTGTCCATATCACCATCAGAGTTATCCTTTATCAAATGTCATAGCGTATTCCTCTTTAAGATCATGCTTTTGAATTCACCATTAGAGTTATCATTTATCAAATATCACAACTCATTCCTCTTTAAGATCATGCTTTGAAACTTTTCAAGTACTAAACTCAATTGGGTATTATTCTTTTGTCGATCCTACGTTGATCACGATAATTAATGACAAACTGAATTTAGTACCCAAAAAATAAAAAGGCACTCAAGCTTGAATAGAGACAAGGATTTTCCTAAATTGGTCAAACTCCTAATATCCCAAAAACCAAACACCCATGTGCCCTACAAATGACAATGCCCCAACAAAGTTTTCATCACATAAAAAGTCAGAGATAGAAGTTGTCTCTTAGTGCATATGCCAGTCCAATATGGTCCACCTCTGTAGATATATGGAAAAAACTACAAGACTAAGGGGACCCTTGTTTATTTTTCTAAATTGAAAGAACCAAAAACACTGCGTTTTCAGAGTATTTTGCTGAATGCCACACGATTGGCATCTTTGAATAGAAAGATTGATCCAATTTCTACTTTTAATCAGTTTCAGGGTAATTATAATTTCTTGAATGATATGACTATATATCAATCTCCACCGTTGATTTATCATCCATTGGCCGTACTTCTCTGCAAATTATGCTTCAAAAAGTTTTATGTACATATAAATACGGAAACCTACTCAAACTCTTGCAGTACATGACTAATATTGTAAACAGTAAACTGTAGAAAAGATTGAGCGTATGGAAAAATAATAGATGCATGAATCTCTCAACTTGTCATTGCATTTCAAAACCCTATGTGTGTGTATGATTGTAATCTATCATCAATTATTGTGTAATTAGTCGTTTTTGACGTGAGCGATGAATGACACTTTACATTCCAATCGTACACTAATGAAAGTGTGAAGGAGTTTCCTAGAAACCCCTCCAAAACACACACAATAGGAGGAGGGTTTGAAGTTTTTACGAGGTGGGCCCCCATATTGTGTGTGTTCTGGAGGGATTCTATGAAACTCATCTTGTACACCAAGAATAATCCGAGGGTGAATCCTTGTATCATGACATTTGTTGGACAGCAACATCTTAGCTACAAATGATATTGAAGTAACAAGAGAAATTGGACTATCCTCGAGATGAGATGATAAAATTGAGCAGATATTTGGCACAAATTTTTTAAAATTCATTTCCCCAAACCCATTTTAAATTACACATTCCCCCAGTAAATTAATTTTGCACTTAAATCCATAAATATTTTCTAATTTTTAACCATACATTTCCAAATTTTTTTTTTTCACAAAGTCTATATCAAATAGACCCTAAGTCTAGCTTCAAGCTCAAAGGCTAGAGTCGGCGTTGGTGATTATCCTAACAATAAAGTGAAATCGAGACACTTTGAAATCTATGTTCATCGTTCAATATAAACGTGACTCTATTATGTACAACTTCCATTCAAACATTGAATTGAGCATTGGAGGTACAATGCATACCCTCATTCTGAAGTTTTTGGAGTGAATTTTCAAGACCGTTGATGATTGACAATTTTGAATTGATCAAAATAATTTAGCACATTTTTAGGGTTTTCACTGTGTAAAAAATGTGCCTTTCGGTAATGGATGGAATCAAACTTTGAATTTGATTTCACAGACCACCTTAAAGTGGGTTTCGACACCTGTGCAGTGCTGTTAGGCCACACCCTCCAATTCCATTTGCCCATTATAGAGGCGTTGTCTTTACTTTTCCTATGTATTTTTTACATTTAGGGTAAGAGAAGGATAAGTTACTTTACATTAATAAAATAAGTTGGTTTGAAAAGACATTTATTTACATGAAAATATATAAGTGCTCATTTGATAAAAAGTTATTAAAATTCTATCATTTTTTAAACTACAGATTTCATTGATTTTTATCAAAATCTACTACAACTTTTATCAAAACATTATCTAGCAAATGCTCGTTTCATTTTGAAGTATGACATTGACAAACTAACATTTAGGTGGATTAGAACTTGTCGAAGTCATTTTTCTTACCGTTCGATTTTAAAAGTGAGTTTTATTTAAAGTTGTTATTTTTGTACCGAAGTAAATTACCTTTTCAAAATATGTTCGTCGGACGTTTTGAGAGGACTACTAGTAAAAGTTGGTTTCGTGGAATTTTCCAAGCTAAGAAAGAACCGTGGACGACATAGATATATGTATACTTTTTCTATTTTTTTTTTTTTTTGTTCCCATTTGTTAAATTTTCTTGTTGCATGGCCCTACCACTTCCATGCGCCAATAAAGTGGGTCGGTTGTTTGTTTATGCATTAATTAATCCTTTTATAATTAGTACACAAAATAATATGATATTGGTATATTGTTAAACTAAGCAAACTAATTAAGATATTGCGACACACTTGGCAACTAATAGACAATTTATAGTCGAATAAAATTTCGAAAAAATCAGGTATGTGACGTGGCATTAAATTATTCGCTTCTAAGTTACAATTAGGTGGCACAAAGTGATAACCTTGATTAAAAAGAGCCACTAAGGAGATTTCAATCCTATAAAGCTCAAAAAACTTTATAGTAATTGCAAGATGACTGTTTGAACATCGTGAACAAGATGTATTAACAATCACACATGTGTTCTCTATTAATTTGTCCTAAGATAAGTGTACAAATAGTGGAAACAATTCAATATATATATATATATATATATATATATATATATATATATATACACACACACACACCTATGGTCTCTTTTACTTTTTTCCATCAAGATTATTATAAATTATTATATCATGCTCTTGTATGGTGAGGATTAAAGTCAAATTTTTAGTAATTTTTTTATAAAAATTGATAAAATATGTATTTGTAAAGTTATAAGTATCATAAATTGTGTTGTTAAAATTAAATATTAATTTAAATTTAAATTCAAAACAAGTTGTAATTCCTACTAAATAGGGATTTTGACGATAATTTTTACAAGTACCAATTACTCTAAGGTTGTTTCCACATAATGAAACATGCAATATTTACAAGGCATATTTATAAGAGATTATTAAAGAGTTGGTCAATAATTTTAGAGTTCAAAGCCTAATAGTTTCATGAGGTTATTTTGAAATTTAGATTTGTTTTCTTTTTAATAGGTTTTCGGCAATCCCATCGTCAACAAAACAGTAAATATTTTATAGAGATAGGGCACATTAGATTTGTAAGGATGTTTACAATTTAATCGACGGGACAATTAATTATTTACAAACCCCACAAAATTTTAAAGAACGGAATATTAGTACCCTTTTCTTGGGTGAATATTATCCACCTTGGATTCGAGGATTTATTCAGTGTCTACCAATTAAGGAAGTACGAAATTTACACTGTTTCGGGTTTCACACATATTTTCACATCAATAAAGTCAAGAGTACACGAAAAATTTAACAGAATGTATATAGATGTTGATGTGGCAAAATATGATTGAACTATTTTTTTTTTTTCTCTTTTTTATCCAATCTTCCATTCATGCGCCATGTGTTGTCTATAATGATTTTCTATAAAAAAAAACTCTCTACTTGTAGCATAATTATTTTAACATTTATTATAAAATGCCCTTTAAAATTTTATTTTATTTAATCAATATATTCTTAACTATTCATATACTCCCTCCGCCTTTCACATAGATTAAAAAATTTCATTTGATATACCCCTTCGGGGATGGTCGAGTTGGTGGAGCAGGTGAACGCGGAGACCAAAGGTCATAAGTTTGAGTCCACTGTCAACACTTTCTCGGTCGAGCTTGACGCACCGCACTTGCCTAATGCGATTTATCTCTCCTGTGTGGTTTGCGAGCTATTGCACATGAAGCGAGGTTTACCCAATGCGCACTTACGAGTAGCGGCTGCGGGTTCCTATGTCAACAAAAAAAATAAATTCATTTGATATTATTAAATAAACAATTTTTGAAAAGAATTTTCTTAATTTACCCTTATATAATCAATTATGCTATTTGTACTGAAAGGACGGGTCAAAAGATGAGTTGGAGGGAAATGATCAGATAAAAAAAATTGACAGAGTTTTAACATGTCCAATGATAGATGATGATATTGCATTGTGTAAACCATTATATAAACTTTGATATGCATTTAACAAAGTTCTTATTTAATTATCAACGACTAGTAGTATAATTTAAAAATAATGGTGATAACTAGGCAAATTAAATATTATGAATCACTCAAACTTTACTTCCTTCGAGAATCATGTGTATGTATTTGGATAATTCGAATATGTAAATTAAAATCCATACAATTTTAATATTAAGTGAGAAAAATTAGTCATAACTAGACAAATTAAATAAGAGTATATTAGTAAACGAACAAAACAAATAATTTTATAATAAAGAAACGGAATTATAAAAATGGGACAAGAAAATAAAAAAAATCAGTGCATATAAATGGAACGAGGAGAGTATAATATACCAGTTACAACGGCTATACAATGAGTATCCTTCTAAATAAGTTTGGAATTGACTACGCCCTTTACTCACCACTTCGTTCAATTTCATTTGCATAAAAAGCTAACTTAGTCCCTGTTTGATGTGGTTATTTAGGAGATTTTTGCCAAATTTTGCTAGATTTGATGCTGGTATATACAATTAGAAAAGGAAGGCCCCACAAAACAACAATTTGAGTAGGCTGAGTATGGTAGACACACGTTTCATACGATTTGTCGATTTTACCCTCTACAAGCCTGTCCAAAGGATCAAAATACCCCTCCCAAATAAATGCACCAAACCAATTCTTGTTCACTTACATTAGAGGGCAAAATGGACAGAAAAAACAAAAAAAAGTCACAAGTTAGACTTTGAATCTTGTCAGAGAAAGTTACCCGAATTTCATATGCAAATAATCGATTTTTTGGGACGTCTAGCATGATTAGACTGACGCTTTAACAACATAATTGTGATATCCAACTAATTTTTGTTAACCATGTCGCACACTTGAAATAGTAGCATTTTTGAGATGTGCTTTTTGTTTCAATTTGAACATTTAGTTAAAATTCATCAATTTTTCTAAGGAAATATCAAAAACGAAAGACCTCTATATTGATGTTACATCGATATCATCTTTTACGTCAAACATTCTATCTGAAAATAAAAAAAATTAACGGAGTGATCACACTACACTATAAATTGAGTAACTGTGTGTTTTTAACACTAAAGCCTATCTTACGATAAATTTTTTTCATTTAGTCCTTATTTGGTATAGATTAAAATCTTACTAAAATTTTAAGTACATGTGAAGAATTAATTTTAACACACATTTCATTCAATTCACAATTTTTCAATTACATCATTAATTTTTATAAAAATCTGATTTTAATTACATCAAACAAATGGGCGCTTAAAGTAAGATCTAACTTTTTATCCTCCTAGGAGGTGCAGGTTTTGCAGACGAAATGAAGCCTGAAATAGTGGGGTGGGTGGGACTGGAAACTACTATGCAAAGGCACTGCTTCATTGTTTTGTCATATAAGCAGCAGACAGGGGCAATAACAGCTTAATTTTGTTTCATCAGTTAAACTAAAAAAAGAAATCTATTAAATAATATATATAACATCTTTTGAAGTAAGCGTGCGTGAAAAGCAGAAGGGGGTAATAAGTTTTTCAGAAAAAAAAGAACAGGTGAAAAATCAATCAAGGTTTTTAAGCCCTTGTTTGGTCTTAATTATTTTTAAAATACATTTATCTCTCTCTTGTTTTTAATAATATATTTTTCAATAAAATAATATTATACGTAAACCTAAACTTTTCCTTATTTTTTAAACACACATTCTCTATTAAAATCATATTCCAAAATATATTTCAGGCAAAAAATAAGGCTCAACCAGGCTCCAAGGCCGAAATATTTTTATTTTTATTATTTTTAAATGAATTTACTTTTAGAAGAACAGAGCAGATGATTAGTATTATGCTAAATTTCCATTTCAGGAAGTGAATGTTTTGACCTAATATAGAATGGAACAACACCAACCTTTTCTTCTCTCTCTCTCTCACCCCCCACACCCCTGACACCCTTATGCTACAATGTCAAGAACAATTATTCTTTATGTTGTTAATTACTGAGAGAATGATAAAGAAATAAGAAGAATGTAATATATAATTTAGGTGGGTGGTTGCTTTGTCCGACGAAATTGTTTCGACTTTCATACATAGTTTATATTATGCACGAGAGAGCAAATTGATATGGGTCTGATCGAGTCTTTTTTATTGTCTGTGTACTTTGAAGTGAATGAAAATGTAACAATCAAAATTTGGAAAATATATATGAAAAATTCCCTTCTAAGTTATCAAGGTAGACATCAGAGCAATCCAACAACAAATTGAGAAGCTAAAAAGAAAAAAAGTGCAAACCCAAAATTTCCAAGAATTTTTACATCAGCCCCTCTATGATATGTGGGTTAGAAATTACAAAATAATGAAAGGAAAGGTACCCTAATTAATTAATGCAGGATTTGTGTAGTTGTAAGAGGGTCTGTTTCATGTGAAGCTGTCTTCATCATACACTCATCATTATTATTGCACAAAATCTCATCAAGATTACTGTCCATTTTGCTGTTAGTTTCCATATTTGCTTCTGTTGTCAGCTTATTTGCTCTTTCTGCTTCAACAATCCAATCTGTTGTGCTTAGAAAATAAAACATGAGCAATGCACATGATCCCTGTGCTGCAAGCAAGCCTAGCCATAGCCCAGCAAACCCCATTTTTAGCATAAATCCCATTAGAAGGGCCACTGGCATTCCCACCAAGTAAAATGAGCCTAGGTTGATGTTTGCTCCCATTGTCGGTCGTGCGCTTCCTCTCAGCACCCCACAACCAGTGGTTTGAGGGCAGTTTCCGAGCTCGCAGAGGCCAGCTACTGGCAGCACCACTGCGGTGAGTTTAAGGATTTCTTGATCATTTGTGAAGAATTTAGCCCATTGATGCCTCATTAACGTCGTGAACAACATCGCGGCGAGGCCTAATGCCACTGCCAGAGTGAGCGAGACAATCATTGATAGCCGGGCTTTCTCCGGCCTTCTGGCACCGAGCTCGTTCCCAACCCTAGTGGAGACTCCAAGACTGAGGGCTGAGGGGAACACATAGACTAAAGAGGTAGTTTGGATAAGAATTCCCATAGAAGCAATTGTTGCTTTGGGGTTGGGTAGGAATCCACAAAGCATTATCATGAATTCATACCACCACCACTCAAGGCAAACTGAGACACAAGTTGGCACCGCTAAAGCCAGCAAAGAAGACCATCCCCGAAGGCAGTCGAAGCTCGGAGCCACCCACGAGTCCTTGTAAACGCCGGAAAAGTAAATGAACGAGCTTAGCAAGAGGAAGAGATTGAGATTAGTCCATGCCATTGCTAATGCCACCCCAGCAATTCCCATATTAAAACATCTTACTAGAAGAAAATTCAGTGGTACATGGAGTAGAACTGATATAGCTGAACAATAGGTTAATGGTAATGTGATGCTTTGAGTCCTCAGATAAATTCTCAAAGGATGAAGGATTGAAAGGAAAAAGAGGTCCGGAATGGCAAAAACGATGAAAGTATGAGCCATTGATGAGATTTCTTCATCTTGGCCACACCATAAGAGGATTCTTTTCATGTTAAGCCACATGAAAGAGATGGGAATAGAGGTAGAAAGAAGAAGAAGCACCGTTCTTTGTAAAGTAAGGCCAAGAATCTTCATCTGTTTTGCACCGTAAGCTTGTCCACAAATGGGTTCCATACCCATAGCCAAGCCAGAGATTACAGAGTAACCAGTTATATTTGCAAAACCAATGGAAAGGGACCCCCCTGCAAGCTCAAGCTCCCCAAGATATCCAAGAAAAAGCATGGAAATCATAGCCCTTGAATACAATATGAGACCTGTGATTGCTGTTGGCCCTGATATACTTCCAATGGCCTTGATTTCTTCAAGGGCCTAAATTCAAGAGACATGCAAATAATGAGTGAATTAAAAGATAATATAGAGTATTTTCAAGAAACTATTTGTGTGCATTATGTGTATGAGTTAAATACCTCATAAGTAGTTGGCCATCTATGAAGTTCTTGGTCATGATCTATGTGAAAATCCACAGGTTTGTCGGGGTTTAAGAAATAGGTTTTTTTAGTAGAGAAAAAGGATGATGTAGAAGAAGGTTTTGAGTTGCACATAGTTAGGCTTGCTTTGTTGTAGTTTTGTAATGTTAATTGCAAGTTTTCTTATTAGAAAAAAAGGAAGTTTCTGTCTAGGTTTCCTGTGTATTTGTTGTGTTGTTTTGGAACTCGTATAATGTGATAAGCCAAAGGCATACAAGAAAATAGAGTATATATAACAATGAAGGATTGGACCACTTTTGCTTCCAATAACGTGTCAACAAAAGAAGAATGCTGCAAAAAGCGGCTACGAGTTTGTGAAAGAGAGAGTGGGGGCTGCCAGACTCATATCTCGTCTAAAAAATTTTAAAGGCAAGGCCAATTTATTTACTAATATTACGTGTACGTTGAATATATACACAATTTTCATAAATAAGTGAAATCCACGTCATCTTTGTATGCCTCCTTAGATGACAGATTGATGGACATTTATTTTTAGTGGGTTATACCAAATAATAGAATAAAAGCATAAAGTTCCTTATCTTGATTAATACAACCAAGTGAATTAATGGCAAGATTTCTTGATTGCTGATTGGTGGTTTAACATTTTTTTTGTAACCGACCAGCAGGAGGTAAGTTTCAGGCCATAAAACATAGTTAAGTGCCTACTTTTTGCATATGATTATGATGGGATTTTTGCTCTAATTTAATGGAGACTCTTGTTTTAAGCTTATTGGTTAACATTTTTTTTTTTTTTTCAGTTTTGATATCTGCCTCCAAAATACAGGAATAAAAAGGTTATCTTGGTATTGGCAAGTGGGGAGGAATAAATGGATTGACAAGCAATCTAAAATTTGGTGTTGAATTGACATGACACGGGATTTATGCTAGCTCTATGTACACGCGCGTGCACCCACAATATTATAGAATGTGGCCATGGAAATGTTGGCATGTCTTAAGACAACCATGCCATGTTACTTAAATTCCCTCAAAAGCCAGCCATGTGATGAATCACAACCCGAGCATGACTTATTTAGTCTACAACTCATGTTTACAGCCAAACACTGGTTGGCTACTAGCAGGTTTTGAGAGGTACAAGTTTATGTGAGAATCATTTTGTGGCCCCATATGAATTTGGCTCTTGTTTTTGGGGAGAAGGATATTATATGTGCATAAAATTGTGGCCGGGATTCTTGTTAGTTAGTGGAGGGAGGAAGCAAAAGGTTATTTATGAGGACTTAAGTAGAACTCGCCTTTAAAATCGACTTCTTCAAGTGAGAGTGTCCTATATGCTTATAAATCTGCTTTGTACAAGTGATTAGGACTCACAAGTAGTTATCTAAAAGTTTCTATCAATACAATTGTCAAAGTCTTGATTTCACCTCATAACCAAAAAAATCCACCCAAGTGTATTGGCTTTGTGGACCTTTGAGGAAAGTCTAAATGAAGGGAAATGCTGTTTTGAGGTTGACGCGTTGGTGGTTGGAAAGCATACATAATTCTTCAGTGCTTAGTTTCTCGATTTGAAAAACGTAGCCGGTTGATTATACATTTTGTTATAAATGTATAAAAGAGGCAAAAGTGTCAAATTTAGTGAATCTTTTCACCATAGTCTAATGTGGCCAAAGTGATTGAATAGTATTGGACATTATAAGACAAAAAAAAAAAAAACTAGTTCTATTTGACACTTCATATCAAACATGAAGGAATATGAACGATGGGATAATATTGTTTAGCTCCATTTTCATTATACCGTCCAGTAATGTTTAATACTGCTAATCATACATACACTTACGACGCAAAAGGACCACTAGTATGGTTAGTGGGAGTGCCAGTAGATTGGGTGTAAGAAGAAAACAGGCAGATGGAAGAAAGGGAACAATCTGAAAAAATAGTGTCACATTATTACGTGCAACAATTGCAACCATTTAATTTGTATCCCTATCTCACAACAAAGGATTAGAGTGCCTCAAAGTGGGGGCATTTTCACCACCCCACCCTGTCTGTCTCTGTAATCTTTTAAGAAAACAGAACAGAACTGTTGAATACAGAAGCCTTTAGCATCATCCTCTCAAACATCTAGGCCTCACTGAATTTCTGTATATATATTTTCCCCAAGCAACAGTCTGATAGTGCCCTTTAATTTTCTGTTGGATAAAAGGAAATTGAACATTTTGCTTTCAAAAAAATGCATCATTCATGTCAGATACATCGTGTTGTGTTTCCAGCTCAATATATATGGACTCAACAGAGCTATCAATAACCATTAATTTCAACAGTTCGACCCTCACTTCTTTTATATATACTTTGATGCCGTGTTCAGTATATAATATTGAATTACATTAACATCCATAAGATTTTAACCTTTATTTCTTCTTTACTTTGTTCAATATCATCCGGTTGAGCATACTAAACATTACACCATTGTAATATCAAGAAAAAATTCAGTGTTTCGATCATACCATAAATTTCATGCTAGTAACATGGATCTTTTTCATCAATATCAATCGAACATATCAAACATGATATTCATCCAATAAAGCAAAACTATTTTGCACACACACCGGTCTACGTGGCATTAGAGTATTATTAATTGATAGATCATCTTAGACAGTATGGACATGAGTCCTATTTAAGATGACTTATCACTTAAAAGTACATAGATGTACAATATATTATTCATTCTAATATCAAGAGAACTAGCTCAGCATACTACAAAATTGAAGTCAGTTATATGCGTATTTTTCGACATCTCTTCAATTCAGAACATAAAATATTTTGCAACTAAAATAAACCATCTTAATTTGAAGTACTGCTATCCTTTTAACATATTATACTCGATTAGCATTGTTGTGTGAATGAAAACCTTTTAGGCATATTCAAGCCATGTTTCTGATATGAATTTAAGAGTTTTTTTTTCATGTTTATCATTGATTGATGTTATATTCATATTTCTTATTTTATTTACTCGAGTGTAACAATACATTCATATTAAAAAATTCGTTTCAGCTACATTCATCTTTATATTTTTTGTCTTGTAAATCAAATACACTGAATGATAAACTAGAATGGCCTAATAATCATCTATCAGAATTTGCCTTTTCAAGTTAATAGGTATATTCTAATCAATCTCTCTTTAACATGATCTTAATATCATTCTTATTCCTACATACTAAAAAGATACTTTTAAACAATCTCTTTGACTTGTAAGCCAAAGTATATATGCCATGTTGTTCTTCTACCCATTTCACTCACGATAAGATTTTCTTACAAGTGTTCCTATATTCCAATTTTCTACCTTAATTCTATTATTCTAACTTTCTGATCTGCGTAGCTTCAAAACCCTTGCTTACTTCACAGCACATCTAGGTGCCCATATGTCATGTCGAGTTTGTAGGTTTATCAAGTATTGATGCAGGGCGTCGTAAGAAAAACCTCCCAACCAAATTAGATTAAAATCAGATTTTTAACAAATTTTGATAAAAGTTAATGAAACGTATCGTTGAAAAATTGTGGATCCCATAAAATGTGTTGTTAAAATTAATTGTTGATTTTGACTTAAATTAAAATCTTAATTTTAATTTCTCCCAAACAAGGACTTAATCAAATAAAACAAGTATAAAGTCAGTTCAACTAACCAAATCGCTAAGTACAGTGGCAAAAGATGCGAGTTCTTGGACAATCTTGTTCCCTCCTTTGAACAATAGGCATGAAAAAATTACACCGTTTTCTTTTCCGAGTTTAGAATCAATCTCAACTGTGGGTCCAGTGACAAATAATTGAAGAATCTATGCATAAAAATAATAATAATAAATAACAAAAAATTCATTTTTCATATATGAGACTGTATTTAATGAATGGTTATTAGGAATCTATTGTCATAAATTGGAAAATGGAGTTCACCAATTAGGGTAATGAGAATTGAGAAATGACAGTATTCCAGAACCAAGAATCTGCATCTGATTCACACCAGCAATTCTATATAAAATTGAAATGCATTAAGCAATCTTCAACAGAATTGCAAGCAGAATTTAAGAAAAAAACACCTTTTTAACCACAAAGAAATTATTCTAGTGTTTTCTGCTTTACAAGCAATTGTCATATCAGAGCAACAAGGATCGTTAAAATTAAATAAGATAAACAATTAATGATTCTAATTCTAGAGTTTTCCTCTAGAAATTAAAAATTTAAAAATAAAATGAATAAAGGGTATCAGTCTTCTTCAATGTTAAAAAAGCAGCACCCCGAGGTCGCTACTTGAATCATTTTTCGACATTAGACTTAATTTGTATCATGCTTAATATTTGTCCATGCACGAGACTTGAATATAGGATATAGACTTGCAAATGTTGAAAATGACATTTCCACGCCCTTCTAGAAAAGAAGCACGAACAAGATTTTAGCCTGCTTGTACCCGCTACCAAACAAGCCGTAGATTTTATTTATTTATTAATTTTTTTGCATGAAAACAGGCATGACATTGGCAAACATGGCAAACCAGCCTTTTACAGATACTCATAAATGTAATGAAATAACATTAGAATTTATTCCAAAGTTTAAAGGAAAGGAGAATAAACTTCCATATGTACGAAGGCCATGCTTTCTTAATGAAAACAAAGACATGCCTTTAATAAGGTTTCATACATACATTATTGTTATGGAATTTTAGCCACAAATTGATACACAAATTGCATGAGAATCCAAAAACATCACTAATGGAGAACAGCATTATTGAAAAATGACACGATGTTTACCTTCAGGAATAAGTGCCAGTGACAAGCAGCTTATCTTATAAAGTAAAGCAGCCTTGAGAATGATATTAGAATAATCAGAAAAACAAATAACCTCATCTGGATAGCCAACAAAAAATCTCCTCTGGTTGTATGTATATGTGTATCTTATGCCACACAACATCAGGGCATCGTTCGGCTAAGCTTTAAATATTTACTTATAAGTTAATAAGTAGTAAATATAAAAAAAAAATCTTCAAAATTGGAAATTTGCAACTTATTTAGATAGTAAGGAAGATTTAGTTTCAAAATAAGTAAAAAATTCACTTTTTTAAAGCTTACCCAAACATGCTGAGGCACAGCCATCCATTTTAATTAATTTGGCATTTTGTGTAGAAAGAACTAATGGTCTGAGTAGCCTGTTTCAACCATAACTTATCTCTATGGGATTTTCAATATGCATGGCATAGATAGACACACAGGTCCTGTGAAAATATCTGGCTATACACATTAGACTGGACTCATAGGGAGGTGTAAGGATTGGTTTGCTAAATTCATGAGCCCAATATTCAATGAGTACAATCTGAAGCCTAATACGTAAACCGGCCCAACTAATGGAATGCTCCAGATCTGTCTATGTGTTATGCGTATTGGTTGGATGATTGACACTTGGACAAAGGTTGACCGTTGGATTGAAAACTGTTGGCTATCTCATATAAATGATAGTTTGACTCTTTGGTTGGAGGGATTGAGATCATTCTTGAAACCCTAGTTCTCTTTCTTCTCTCTCGACTGCGTTTCTTCTTAGTGCAAAATCCTGTAGAGTTTGTATAGTTTTTTGAGTGATTTTCATATAAGAAAGCTTGACGGAGTTTAGTTAATCTCTTAGTGAGATTATACTGTAATATTGGAGGGTTTTCGTTTGTACTCTTGAGTTCGAACATTCTTGTTGTTCTGTAATTCCATTTGCCTAATTTGGGCTGATCTAGTGGATTCGAGCAATATCCTAACGGATGCTCAACGGGGGATTAGGCGTTTGAAGTGGTCGTCGAACCTCCGAGGCCTTGGGCCAAAAGTTCCTTGTGTTCTTTCATTTGTGCAATTACTTTTGTTTACTTCGTTTATATATGGAAGAATTATTGTGTAAATCGTATTGTCTGGAACCAACAGTGGTATCAGAGCTTTCTTGAAAATTTCTTCTTCATTTACGATTTTCATTGACTCTTCCAGTTCTAAATTAGTTCTAATAGTTTCTTTGATGTCTTACAGTGCGAGAAAGACCTTTCGATTGAATTCTTGTCTTTGATTCTTGGTATCTATTGATTACCCATATATTTCTTGCAGTTCTGGTAACGTTTTCTAGAAACCTTTGTTGTTTTCTTGATAATATCTAGTATCTCAAATTACTAAGCTTAGGGATTCTCTTAAAACCCCCCTTGGTTTACCTTTATCCGGGGTTCCCTGAGAAACCCCTAGAATCTGAGGGAACTAGGGATACAATTTAAGAAATCCAATTGGTCTCTAAAATCTTTACCTTGAATTGGTATCATAAATTGTTATAGAACTGCTTTGAATTCCTGCTCGGTGATATCATTCTAATACTGTGTATATACTTTGTGTATAAATCTAAACAGTAAATTCTAAATCCTTTACTGTGTGCAAACATTTTGGCTGTGTACCTTTATTGGACATATTATACTGCATGTGATCTGTTTAAATTGAAACAGACTGTGCTCGCTTATCTGTCTACTCTGTTGAACACAATTGTAACATGTTTGCACAACATGGACACTAAAATTGATGTTCAAAATTGGTATGGCAAAGGAGACTTTAGTATCTGGAGCCAGAAAATAAAAGCCCTTTTGATGACACTTAAATGTGCTAAAGCTCTTGATGAATCTTGGCCTGAAACCTTATCTGATGTTAGAAGGGGTGAAGAAGATGAATTAGCTTGGAGTACTTTGTTTCTTCATTTATCTAATTCTGTTATTAGAAAAATAGGAGACACAAGCACTGCTGCTAAGTTATGGGTAGCTTTACATAAGTTGTATGTTTCTAAATCCTTACCTAATAAATGTTATCTTTGGAAACAGTTCTCCAATCATAAGTTTGACCCTAGTGCAGACTTAGAAGAGAACATGGATATGCTTAATAAGATCACTCATGACCTTATTAGNGTTAAGAATGCTTTAGAATATGGAATGAGTGATTTAATCGTTGACATAATCCACAATTCCCTGAGAAATAGAGATTTAGAACTTAAATCTGAACATAAAGAAGCTCTTCATATGGAGAAAGTCTTATCCAATCCTAAATCCTCTACAAAGGGGTTGAGCAATTTTACTCAATCCAATTTTAATAAAAACAAGAATTTTCAAAAGAAGAAATTGGGGGATAACAAAGGAAAAGATAAGAAAGTGTACAAAGAAAAGACAAAAACCAGAAAATGTTACTATTGTGGGAAGGTTGGACACCTTATAAAAGATTATTTCAAGAAAGCAAATGACTTAGGAAGTGGATCAAATTATGATAATGGTACTTCAGTCATTGCTGCTTCCTATAATGAAACCAATGCTGATATTGGAGTTGCATATGTCTCCTCTGTGGAAAAGGCTGATCAGAACTAGGTTTTGGACTCAGGCTATTCTTTTCACATGAGTCCTAATGTAAGATGATTTTCTGATTTTACAAAACTTAGTGATGGTTTTGTCAAATTAGGAAACAATGAGTCATGCCCTATAAAAGGAATTGGAAACATTGTTTTAAAAATGAAGAATAGTCAGATTCTAAAGCTGAATCATATTAGGTATGTTCCTGCACTTAGGAGGAATCTCATTTCTTTAGGGGTTTTAGATGATGATAGATATCAAATTGAGATAAAGAATGGTTTAACAAATATAATCAAGAATCATAAACTCATTATCAATTCACTTAAGATAAATGACATTTATATCATAAAACCTGCATCTGTCCTCATGAATAACTCCGTGAACTTAGTGACACAGATTGATAAATCAGAATTGCGGCATAAAAGATTAGGTCATCTTAGTGAGAAGGGTTTAAAGTATCTTTCAAAGGTTGGTGCCTTTGGAAATGACAGTGTTCAGAAATTGACATTCTGTGAACACTGTATAATGGGAAAACAGAACAAACTGCCTTTCAAAACTGGACTACATAAGTCTAAAAATATCCTTGAATACATTCATAGTGACCAGTAAGGTCCTGCTTCTATTTCTACTGCATCTGGTTTTAGATATTACCTTCTTACTGTTGATGACTATTCTATGAAGGTTTGGATTTTTTCTTAAAATCAAAGTCTGATACTTTCCTTACTTTTAAGGGCTGGAAAAATTTAATAGAAAATCAGACACGTAAGAAGATTAAGATTCTGAGAACAGATAATGGGTTAGAATTCTGCAATACTGAATTTGATCAATACTGCAATAGTCAAGGTATTTTAAGACATAAAACTGTAACCTATACCCCTCAGCAGAATGAGATTGCTGAGAGGATGAATAGAACTATCCTTGAAAGAACTAGATGTATGCCGATTAGCTCAGGAATGCCAAAAAAATTTTGGGGAGAGGAAAACTGCCTGCTATTTGATTAATAGATGCCCATCTAGTTCTTTAAACTATAGAGTCCCTGAACAAGCTTGGTCATGATCTATACCTGACTATTCCCATCTGAAAACTGGCTGCTATTTGATTAATAGATGTCCATCTAGTTCTTTAGACTATAGAGTCCCTGAACAAGCTTTGTTAGGATCTGTACCTGACTATTCACATCTGAAAACCTTTGGATGTGCAGCCTATGCTCATCAAACTGAGTTTAAACTTGATTCTAGGTCACAGAAATGTGTTTTCTTAGGTTATGGTGAAGGTATAAAAGGCTATAGACTTTGGTTAAAGACCTTGGGGGATATAAGGTGATTATTAGCAGATCTGTTGTTTTTAATGAAGATGTTTTTCCTTGTCTTAGTGATAAATCATTTAATAGAATCACTGAAAAGGATTTTTCCAACACTGAAATTGATTTTAGTAATCAAGATGACTTTGCAGACTCAAATTAAGGTGGAGACACCTCAGACTGAAACTCAATTCATCACTGATGATGAACATCCTGACAATAATAAAGTGACTGAGCCTGCACATGATCTGTAAGACTATTAACTAACTAGAGATAGAGAAAGAAGACAAATTAGACCTCCCTCTAGGTATCAATCTACTGAGTGTGTGTGTGTGTGTGCTCAAGTAGAGGCTGGTTCTTTTGATTTAGAACCTGAATCATGCGAAGAGGCTGTTGCCTCTAAAGAGTCTATTAAGTGGCTTGAAGCCATGAAGAAAGAGATGAGTCCTCTTTACAAGAACAAAACCTGGAACTTAGTTGAAAGACCCAAAGATTGCAAACTAATTGATTGTAAGTGGGTCTACAAGATTAAAGAGGGAGAATATAAATCAAATGACAGGAGGTATAAGGCTAGATTTGTAGCTAAGGGGTTTACACTAAGGAAAGGCGTAGAATACAATGAGATGGTTTCACCTGTAGTGAAGTATACCTCTATTAGAATTTTACTTGCCCTTGTAGCTCAATTTGATTTAGACCTAGAGCAACTTGATGTGAAACCAACTTTCTTATATGGTTCTCTAGATGAAACCATATATATGGTACAATCAAAAGGCTTTCAAGTTAAAGGTAAAGAACACTTAGTGTGTCTTTTGAATAAGTCCTTGTATGATCTAAAACAGGCTCCAAGACAATGGTACAAAAGGTTTGATTCTTTTATACAAGGTTTGAAGTTCAGAAAATCTGATTATGATCCCTGCTTTTAGTTTAAAAATGATGGAAAGATTGAATCTTTATATTTGTAGATTTATGGGCTACCTTGGTGAGCTTTATCTTTATCTTGAATTTGATATGAAAGATTTAGGTCCTGCTATGAAGATACTTGGTATGGAAATAAAAATGGATAGACTTAGTGGAATACTCTTCTTAACTCAGAATGCTTACATTGAAAAGGTAGTTAAAAAATTTTCTGTACATGATGCAAAACCTATCAGTTTGTCCTTATCTGGAAATGTAAAATTTTATGTTGATCATTCACCTAAAACTGAAGATGAAAAGAAAAGAATGTTAAATATTCCATATGCCAATGCTGTTGGGTCTGTCATGTATGTCATGGTATGTTCTAGGCCTGATGTTACTTTTGCTGTGAGTGTCCTAAGTAGATTTATTGGCAACCCAAGTGAGCTTCACTGGGAAGCTATGAAAAATCTGATCAGATATTTAAAAGGAACTCAGAACTTAGGATTGATGTTTAAAACTGATAAAACTGGTCTTACATTGAAAGGTTATGTAGCTTCTGACTTTGCTAAGAATACTGATAAAAGAAAATCCACCTCTGCTTATTTTTATGTGATAAATAATAATTGTATTAGTTGGAAGTCACAACTTCAAAAACTTGTTGCCCTATCCTCCACTGAGGCTAAATATATTGCTGCCACTGAGGCAGTTAAAGAAGGTTTGTGATTGATAGGATTATTAAATGAATTGCAACTTGTAGAAAATCAGGTGGAGCTATGTTCTGTTAATCAAAGTGCTATTTTCTTGAGTAGAAATCCAGTCTTTCATGATAGAACTAAACATATAGATGTTAAGTTTCATTTCATTAGATAAATAGTCGAATAGGGTGATATAAAATTGGTTAAATCCCACTAAAGTAAATCTTGCAGATGCAGGAATGAAGGTAATTCCTGTTTGTAAATTCTTTGATTCTTTAAGATTGTTGAATCTGGAAGTTTTCTAATGTTTTGTTTTAAACAGGTAATAAGAGAAAGTGAGGTTAAGTCTTGCTTGAATCCATTTAGTAATGTTCTCAAATTCGGCAAGGTGGAGATTGTAAGGATTGATTTGCTAAATTCATGAGCCCAATATCGAGTGAGTCCACTCTGAAGCCCAATAACTAAAACGACCCAAATAATGGAATGCTCCAGAATCTGTCTATGTGTTATGCGTATTGGTTGGATGATTGACACTTGGACAAAGACTGACCGTTGGATTGAAAATTTTTGGCTATCTCATATAAATGATAGTTTGACACTTTGGCTGGAGGGATTGAGCTCATTCTTGAAACCCTAGTTCTCTTTATTCTCTCTCGACCGCGTTTCTTCTTAGTGCAAAAATATGTAAAGTTTGTATAGTTTTCTGAGTGATTTTCATATAAGAAAGTTTGAGAGAGCTTAGTTAATCTCTTAGTGAGATTATACTGTAATATTGGAGGGTTTTCGTTTGTACTCATGAGTTCAAACATTCTTGTTGTTTTGTAACTTCATTTGCCTGATTTGGGTTGATCTAGTGGATTCGAGCAATATCCTAACGGATGCTCAACGGGGGATTAAGTGTTTGAAGTGGTCGCCGAACCTCCGAGGTCTTGGGCCAAAAATTCCTTGTGTCCTTTCATTTGTGCGATTACTTTTGTTTACTTCGTTTATATATGGAAGAATCATTGTGTAAATCATTGTGTAAAACACTGAATTTGACTTTGATAGTATTTTTCCGGGTATCAAACAATATTAACAAAATCTAACATATTGTCCATGCTCATAATTAGATATGAAAGAAAATTGAATACAACCAAATGCCTAACACTTGCTCTTGAATATAGCCATCCACTTCCAACTAGTCAACAGACTACAAGGCCAGCCCGCTAGTGCCAGGAACCATCAGAATACAACTAATTTCGTGTACCATAACCTGTTGGTAGATATAGAAACAAAAGTTACAATACCTTCCGAGATTTATGAATACGACGAGTCTGAATAAAATGTAAATATGTGGAGAACATGTATTAACTTTTCACCGTAAAGTAGTACATTCAAATGAGAACACTTGAAAGAAGACTCCCTTCAAAGACAGAACTTCATGAAATTCTGAGCAAAGTTAAAAGTAGGAGCAGGATGAATTTAAGTTCATTTTTCTCAGATACACTTATGCCACAATACCAAATGCTAACAAGCATGCTCAGTACAACGAGAGAAATTTAAGCATGTCTCAAATGTGAGTCGAATTACGAAAGTTTTGGAATTCCAATATAGTGGGTAACTCAGTACAAAGTGGAGACCAACACATAGGTTGTTAGTTAAAAGAATATACATTGTCTTTTAATATTATCTTTTAACATTCTTCATTCATAACAGTGATGGGATCTCGATAGAACTTGTTACAATGACTAGACCAAAAATAATATGGCATGTGGTTGTCGATAAGGATGTAATTGCTTTAGATCTAGCAACGAAAATAATTCATGCAACTGATTTCAAATTTATTGGGAAAAGGCTTAGTTTGTTATTGTTTAAATCATGATTGGCAGTGTTAAAGCAAATGAAGTTACAACTGGGAAAAACAAAAAACAAAAACAAAACAAAAAACCTTGAATTATTATCATTGAACTAGGAATAAGTTTAAAGAATGTCAATGCATTCCTTTTAAAGATTCTCTTGATACTTATAATAATTATTATGATGTTTATACCATGTCAAGTAACCACCATATACAACGTTGCATGGTGGTCATTAATTATGGCCATTAAAGCAAGAAAAAAACTTGTAATCAAGTCAAGCCACTAATGGTTAAGATAATTACAAGTGCCAGGCTTTTGACAAAAAAATAGTTATATCATTTATCTTATAGCATATTAAACCGCTAACACTATAAACTTTTAGATAAAATGATCATTTAATACATCCCCATACCTCGGTCTTCGCCTTTCCTTGCCAGTTTCCAAAGAAAATAGACTAATCAGAATAATCTCTAGGGATTGAAGCACTATCGTTTAGGACTAGTGTCATCCAAATAGGTCATTAACTAATCATTTCTATTTCTTCTCTTCCAATGATTCTTCTGTATATTATAACATACACAAACACAACTAGAGGTCGGAGACAAATAAATCTTGAACTATGTTTAAAGTGGTAAAAACTTAGAAAAGAAGAAAGACGTGCATATTCGTACACAAGGACACAAATATGTTGACATATTGATAGAAATAATTTGCATAGATCTAATGAGGTTCCTGTTTATAAGAGTGAGCTATCTCGATAGGACAAGTCAGGAGAGGGAAGGGTTAAGCAAAACTAAAATGGACTATAGTTGCTAATGTAGTTACTTTAAATCTTCCAATAGATTATGAATGAACTGAGTAGCAAAGAAGGATTTTTGTGCCTAGCCCCAAATTTATTGTAAGCAAAATTTAGTTTTTTGTTCTGCAATGAAGGAAATTATCAACTTGTACCCTATTTGATGTTTGTGGTGAAACTTGTCAATATAACATGAGCATAATGCTCATGGTCCTTAAATTTCTCTGAGTTAATTGAAGAAGGATTTTTATATTCACACCATAATATAAACGAAATTCTAGAAAAATGGATCTAGTACTAAAACTTGCATAAATCAACATTCATTTGAGATTATATCCAAGTAGTTAAACCAAAGTTTGATTAGGAATTTTAGGAATCAAACAACCATTCCAAGTCTATCTTAATCCAAACTGGATGGGCAGTTGAGCACAAATATACGAATTTACAGTAAATGTCATTTCAAGTTGATTCCGTTCATTGATGTTCCAACACTTCCAAGCCCAAGCAAGGCCGACCCTAAGATATTCGAAGCCCTATGCGACAAATTATTACAAAGCTCTTAAATATATTTTTCTATAAGCATATTGATCTCTTTAGTATTATTCATGTTCTGTTCAAATTGATTTTTTTCTATTATTTTTGAAAAATTAAATGAGCCATTTAAAAATAAATAACTTATTTTTAACTTTCATAATAAGAAAATTTTTAATTTTTTTTAAAAAAAATTATAAGCTTACAAAAAAACTATGGGAGGTTTTTTTATTTTAATTAAGCTCATTAATGATGTAAATGTCCAAGTATTTTGAGCATCTTATTTAGTCCATCATGTTATTTAGTCATGTCTTTTAAATAAAATAAAAGACTCAATTCAAAAAAGAAAAGAATTTTTTAGTTTTATTGAATTTTTGGGCTTTTAATTTTTTGATGCCCCTAAAGAATTGAGGCCCAGGCAATGGCCTATGTTGCCTTGGGCCAGGGCCGGCCCTGCTTCTAGGTTATATATTAGAGAGGTATCATTCAAATATTTGCATTTGAACTTCATATTGATGAGCTATAGAGTTAAACTACTCGTTAATTCCAAAATATTAGTGAAACACTAATTAATTGAATGTTTTAAAGTAAATATTTCTTCGCAACAACAAGCTAAGTTATATTTTCGAGAAACTTGGATCTGGCCAGCCTTTCTCATTTTATCCATTATTATGTGGCCATTCATCTATCCAAAATCCTATTTGTGCTACATTTATGTTATAGATATGTTTCCTTTAACATTCCAGCACTTGATACACTAGAGCATGGTTGATCAAGTAGTCGTTCTTCAGTATAAAATTTAATATAGGTTTTGCCCTTTTTAGTGAAATCCAGATAAGTGCTTCCGGGGAGAAAAGGATACAATTATGTTACACTTAGATGACACAAGACATTGGAAGGGTAATATGAGCTGCTCCATGGTATAGTGGTTATAGCAATACCATAAAACCAGAATTCCTGCTTTATCACATATACTGGAGTGCCTATTAACTGAGCACATTATGCATGTCAAAGTCTTGAGAATCAAATGGCAGAGAAGATACTCTTCATAAGGGAAAACAACAAATTAGCACTAAACGTACACCTGCAGCAGAACCTATAAGTCCTGTTTTAGTGCTTCTAGTCATATAATCCATGTGATGCAGGACAAAGAGCAAAAGAGGGGAGAAAAATACAGAAGACATTTGTAACAATGTGTTCTTGTTTTAATTCATCATACATACTGTTCATTATAAGACAATATTGACTTTGGAGTCATATACATTGAATTAAAATTATAGCTGATTGGCAACCAACAAGGTACTAGGATAGGGATGACAACGGTTCGGTTCGGGGTCGGTTCGGCCAAAACCTCACCACCAAATTTTTTGCCATACCATAACCGCGCCATAACCACATAAGTCGGTTAGGTTCAGCTCGATTCGGTTTGGTTCGGTTAATAACCACGAAAA
>CAIGRP010004246.1:0-47466 GCA_903798385.1 Fraxinus cuspidata
AAGAACTTATCTCATCTTTCATTGCTTTAAACCACTCTTCAAATTGTTCACTTTTCATTGTCTCCTCAAAAGTCTTTAGGTCCCTATCAGCTAACTTTTCATAGCTCGTATGAGCAAAAGCTAGCTCAGATTCATAACCAAATCGTATAGGTGCTCTAGATTGTCTCATCTCTCTATCCCTAGCTAAGTTATAATCTGCTAAAGGATTCTCTTTTTCAGGGTGTTCTTCTATTACTACTTCCTCTCTATTCTCCATGTCAGGTGGTTGTTCTTGAGTCTCCACCTCACTCTGCGTAACAGGGATGCATGTGCTAACATTTTGAGCTCGTACAGTCGCTGCTTCAGATGTAGCTTGTTCGTGAGAGACTTTGACATACAGTGACTCTCCAATTTCAACCAAATTTTCGCCGAAAACTCAACGTCCATGACATGATACATATTCTCATCCGTCAAATAGAGTCGAATTGTACCCACTGTTCACACCTCGAACTCTTCCCAATCGACATCTGACATACCCTATGGCTTTTTCCCAGATAGCGCATTCACCATCCCTTGCCGCGCAAACAAATCTTTCACCCTTCACTTCCATAATCTGGAATTCTCAATTTCATCAAATTTTATCACATCGAATTTTGCTATCGAAGAACTTTCCATCTAGACCTAGTGCGCTGGTATCAGCTGTCGGATGTTAAATGTAAAATAATAGAAAAATCAACACAAATATTTAATGTGGTTCGGCAATATGCCTATATCTACAGGAGCGAAGCAGAGATTTTCATTCACTATGAATAATAGGATTACATCATCAGTATTTAACACAAGTATTTTGCAATCTCTCTGCTTCGGCATCGGCCATTTTGATCCAGTAAACCAGTGTTCCACTCTATATTGAGTCACATATACAACGAAATGTGAGATTTTATTTTCATGTTTGGTTCTTGATAGCATTTATAATTCGTGAAAGTAGATTTTAATATTAGATTTTCATTAAGCAGCAATATGGTCAGAATCAAAATTTTAGTGGTGATGGAATGGAACACGTTTCGAGTTTTTGGAAATGAATCTTCCAATTAAGAATATCTCTTAACTCATTACATTGCTACAAGTAACACTAATTTTTATTTTCTTTGACATGCGTTTTAGTCAGGATGAAAAGAATATCACAATTTAAATCAATCTTTCATAGAAAGTTGATCGGAGCTCACTACTATTTAAAAGTTCATAAGGCACATTACGACCCCTTGACTGAGTGATAAATTATTGATCTGCACAAGACAAGGATGGACACGGGACCCATGTGAATTTGACCGTCGCAAGCTGAAAAGTGCACAACACCTTACTCCTTTGGGGTTTTCCAGTGGTAAAGCCGAAGGTGGTGCTCTTTGTTTATGACTTGCAATCTATAAAGTATGTTGGGCACCTCTGTGTCATGTTTAGCTATCTATAAATTAAGGATACCTAATATCTAGAAAAATTCTTGATCTTTTGGCACCTAATTTTTCTAGGTTGTGCCTCTTTGGAAATCTTTCACAAGAGATTGTGCAAGGGAATATGGTTTTGTGCATGAGAGAAAAATCAAGTTGTGTGGTATGGAGGTGAAAATAGCCAGTGGCATTGCGTTCATTTTGCAGAATCCTGTTGATGAAGTTGGAGTATCAATTATTGCTCGTGTACTTCATTGAACTTTCATGTTTTTGGAAGATTAAGCCACCATTCTCAATCTTACAAATCAACAAGTATCCGACTACAAGAATAGTTCCAGGGAAAATTGTTTTAGGTAGTAAGTTGTTGCCATTCATGGCCGGTTTCTCCTCAACAGGTCCAAGTAGTCTTGAATACAAAATTCTAAAGGTACTTCTCTTTATCTAGAAGTTTTAAGTTGTCAGTATCATGATTGATGATGGCTTCTGAACAGCCCAATAGATTTTCATGTCTCTCTTTCTAACGGTCGCATCTTTTGGTAAAATTAATTTCAACTATTAGATCACACTATTTCAATATTGATCATTTAGATTGCACCTTATCAAAGAGTTGTAACTCTTTATTATACACATTTTACACTTGAAGAGTTGTACCAAATCGATGCATCTACCAGGGGTATGCCTAAAAAGTAGTATTTACTCATCATATTTGGTATATTCGAATTTAAAAATCAAAATTTCATACATATGTCAAAAAATATTACTCCTGAAAGAATGATAAATATACTTGCATATGTGGTTCGTCATGCTACACAAGTTTTTTCTTCTTTTAACTCAAGTCAATAAAGAAGATTTTTATTTCCTCTTTCCTGATTTATTCTTGCTGGATGTCTTCCTTTCTAGGTATGTCTAAGTGTGTGGGGCTTGGAATCAGACAATATTGTTGATGAATGGGTGATGCCGCAACTTGGAGTCTGCAATACTTTAGTATCGACTATCTCTACTAATTTCGTGACTTCTCCCGTCTGCAATTGTTGGCATCATCAGATTGTATATGACGACAAGGAGTTTCCATATCATAGATAGATTCAGATTTCTGCTTGTTCCTAATGTCACTGATTGATAGACGATGACTAGGGCTGGTCGTAACCGATTTAGCTTTGACCGACTGCATGTTTCCGATTGAATATAAAGAGATGGACATCATCAAAGATTATGACTAGGGTTTATCTTCTTGTTTTATTGTACTTCTGAAATGGAAAAAGTTGAAACTCTATGTATATTCAAGAAAATCATGATAGTTGACTTCAATTATGGGTTGTAATCATGCAGCCAAATATAATCACAAATATAAATCACTACATTATTTAATTATAGTTGAAACAATAAATAAAAACCAAAAAATTATTTTATCTTCCATGACATTTATTCATTTGTATTTGTACATAATGACTTTGAAATGTTTATTACCTTGATTTTTGCATTAAACAATAATTAGTAACAAGAATAGTTTAATTACTTTCAATATTGCATGCATAATTTAATTACCCTGAATATTGATTACATTAATGTAGGGGTATGTTAAGAAAAATTATATTAAAATTTATTATTTCAACTATATTAATTAAATTTTCTTAATGTGTGTGAAAAAAATATATAACTATCATATGAGACTAAGAGAGTAGTACATTATGATTAATGACATCAATGATTAATTGAAATACATTAAAATCTAAATTGGAGACACTTAAATTTTAAAGGAGTTTTAAAATTCATCTATTAATGAAATTCTTATAAATTCATGAATTATTAAGGACACCTAGGTTTTAAAGAAGTTAATTTAAATTCATAAATATCAATTGTAAACATCTAAATTTAGAAGGAGTTTTATAGTCCATAAAAAATCAATCTATTAATAAATCCTTACAAATCCACAAGTTATTAAATATGCCTATATTTTTAAAGAATTTAATTGAAATTCATTAAAATCTTAGTTGACAACACCTAAATTTTGATGGGTTTAATTAAAATCCATTAAAATCTCACTTGGTGACACTTAAATTTAAGAGTTTTAAAATCCATCAAAAAATTATATATTAATGAAATCCTTGTAAATTCATGAGTTATTAAGGATACCTAAGGAACAACTAAATTTTAATGAATTTAAAATATATTAAAGTTTAAATTGTGGACATATAAATTTAGAAGGAATTTTAAAATCCATAAAAAATCAATGTATTAATGAAATCTTTATGAGGGATTTAAGTTGAACCTTGGTATCAATTCAACATTATTGGATTTCATTCGTTGATATATCTATCGATTGCCTTGATTTTTCAATTGAAGGCCTGACTTATGGCCTACTTGCATATAAAACTAATTAACTATTCTTCCAAAATCTTCATCTCTATTTTTAATTTCTCCATACCTTCATTATAGCACAATTTAATTCTAATTAAACAAAATAGGCAAGAATGATCAGCATTATTGATATCAACTCGATATGACATGTCATGTAAGATAAAATGATAAGATCAAATAAAATAAATTTTATTAATTGTCACATCAAATAAGATTATTCTATTCATTTAAGAATCTTGCTACATGTACCTAAATGTTATCATAATGGATTACATAATGACGCATGACAGTCTACCATTTGTCAATTTAAAATTCAATTAACTTTTTTATCCAATCGTTTCCCTTCATATTATTTTATGTATTCCCTTATATACTATTTTTATATACAAATACATTTCTTTCCAACTTTATTCCTTGCCTCCAAAGTCCAAACATTTGGGGTATTTTAAATTTATGTTCAAGAAGAAAAATATCTTATTACCACGTAAACTTCATTATTTTTTAAACCCTTTTTTTACTCATTGACTCAAGCCTTAAATATTTTTAGGCCAATTTTACTATACTACTAAAAAGGAGTACTTTTTAATTCGTTTTGGAATTTTATTTCTCTATTAACAAAAAAATAATGTGGCAGATATAGGTTTTATTTTTTGAATCATAAAACAAACATTAACCATATGAACCCTAACATTGTACATGCATGCATGTACTAAGAACATTTTACACAGCTTGGCACCTATTTAAGGTTGATTTTAACTAATAATAATAATAATAATAATAATAATAATAATAATAATAATATCTTGAGAACGGAACCTATTAATTCTCATTAAATGTTGTAAAATGGTTCTATTTGGAAAAGAAAGGAATTGGACCAGATCTAAATCATTGGGTTCTGGTCTGCACGATCAGATTATTTTATGCTTCAAAAATATATTATAAATTGTAACTGTTGTGTAAGTTTTATTTCACTTTGACGCTTTTAATTTAAACAATAATAAGACTAGATTCAATCTGGTCAGGGGATTCCAAATGAAATGACCACCCCCACCTAATCCTTTGAAATAAACCATTCTTTTATAATTTGAGAAAAAAAATCTATTAACTGTCAGCTACAATATTCTGGAAAATTAAGATTTGCATAGCCTGTAAATTCACTAAACTATGCAATCAATTTATAACCAAAAAAATCACTATATTTATGCAAAATCAATATGTTGATAAATTATGCCATACCATTTCCAATTAGGAATAAATTTGCAAATTCTCATTTCTTCATTCTGTCCGGTCAAACATATTAAACATGCAAGCAAGATTCTGTGTAAGTAGATTACTATAAATACTCCAGTATATCAGTTCAATGTCGAGCAATTTTCCATGGCTTTAACTGTGAAAAATTTTCCTGTATTTCTTTTGGTTCTTATTCTTCCTATCCTGGCTTCTTGTGATGAGAAACAGGTTCTAATTTTCGCTTACTAATTGATTCTTGATTACGTCAAAACCTACATAGTTATTTTAGTTTCATATGTTGCACTAAATATACTGTCATTTGCAGGTGTACATAGTGTACCTTGGAGAACATAGTGGAGTGAAAACATATAATGAAATTGAAGAAAACCATAATTCATATCTGTTATCTGTGAAAGAAACTCTGGAAGATGCTAAATCTTCTCTTGTTTACAGTTACAAGTCCAGCATCAATGGCTTCGCAGCATTGCTCACCCCAGATGAAGCCTCCAAACTATCCAGTGAGTCGAACCACCACAAGTCCCCTCTCTCTCTCTCTCTCTCTCTCTGTGAGTGTGTGTTTGTCTAATTCAATATTGTAATTTTTGTTAACAGAGAAGGAGGAAGTGTTGTCTGTGTTACGGAGCCAGTCAATAAAGTACTCTTTGCAGACTACAAGGTCATGGGAATTTTCCGGTCTACAACAACTAAAAGGAAGTAAAGGGTTTCAGTTGAAGGAGGACTTGTTACTGAAATCAAGATATGGCCAAAATGTTATTGTTGGCATGCTAGATAGTGGTAATCTTCTCCCGTCATTGAACTATATATATAAATTTCTTTTTCTTTCTTAATAGCACTGGATGGTTTTAACCGGAATAAAATAAAAATTTTGTCATAGTCGAGTCTAATATTGCACATCAAATATGCAATGGAGTATTATTGATCAGACTTCCATGATTGCATGCATGTGATGAAAATTTTGTTAATCAGGTGTGTGGCCAGAATCAAAAAGCTTCAGTGATGAAGGAATGGGACCCTATCCATCATCATGGAAAGGAATTTGCCAATCAGGAGATGCATTCAACTCATCAAACTGTAACAAGTGAGTTTTCTTTATATTCCCTTCACATTCTATAGCTGCCCTTATATATTATAGAAGAAAAATCTAGCCGTAGTGTGGCCTCGTCACAACTTAATTAACAACTCTCAGCTAAATGATAGGGGTTTGGCGGGCGCCTCCTCTAGGTTGTTTCCTAAATTACCACATTTTCAACTAAAGCATAAATTGGCCTCAGATTCTTCTCCTACATTCCAGTCCTTATATGCATCAGTACTTATTTGTCTATGTTCGGCTTAGGATTCCTAGCTTGTCTATTTCCCATCTTGTGAACTTCTATCCCTTCAATGCCTATTTGACTCAGTTTTTTGTGCCAAAATCTCTACCAATTATTCTGTGATTTTACTAGACCAAATATTTATGGGCATTCCCTATCTTACAGGTCATTGTATAGTTGTAAAGCATAAACCAATATGACAAATCTTAGTATCACAACGTGACATGAGCACCAAAGAGATTAAATATCAGTTTCCTTTTTCATAAGGGCTAAAATCACTTGTTTAACCGTTTTAGACGATATAAGCACCAGATATAGCTGTTTGTAGATGCAAAGAACCTAGAATTTGTGCGGTGAACATTATATTTGTCTGGTTCGAAATTTTTTGCCTCAAAACAGAACTTATAATTTTTCAATGACAGGAAGATAATAGGTGCACGATACTACATCAAGGGTTACGAGGCATTCTACGGCCCTCTTAACGGAACATTGGATTATCGGTCCCCTCGTGACAAGGATGGACATGGAACTCACACAGCATCAACAGTTGGAGGCCGAAGGGTTCAAAATGTTTCTGCATTGGGTGGATTTGCCCGTGGCACTGCCTCAGGTGGCGCACCACTTGTCCGACTAGCTATCTACAAAGTCTGCTGGGCAATTCCGGGCCAAGGGAAAGAAGATGGAAATACGTGCTTTACGGAAGACATGTTGGCTGCCATGGATGATGCAATTGGTGATGGTGTTGATGTATTGAGCCTTTCAATTGGGACTAATGATCCTGTTTCCTTCAATGAAGATGGTATTGCTATTGGAGCGCTTCATGCGATGAAGAAAAATATAGTTGTGGCTTGCAGTGCCGGGAACTCCGGCCCTGCACCAGCTACATTATCTAACACAGCTCCCTGGATTATCACAGTTGGTGCTAGTAGCATCGACCGGAAGTTTTTAGCACCTATTGTGCTAGGAAATGGCATGAAAATTGAGGTAAACCAAGCACTCTACTAAGGAAAAATCCTCACAGTACTGTTGATCATTGATTTAAGTTCCATTTTCTTCTGTGAATATTCTCAGGGACAATCAATAACTCCATATAAGCTAGAAAAAAAGATGTACCAACTAGTTTACGCAGCCCAAATAGTCAATGCTGATATACCAAAAAATATTGCCGGGTCCTCTCTCCCTCTCTTTCTTTGTCTGTCTGTCTGTCTGTCTCTGTATCTATCTGTATCTGTATCTGTATATCTGTGTGTATTGAATTATGAACATTGATAATGTGAAGGCAATGTCTACCTGGTTCACTTTCACCCAAGGCGGCAAAGGGTAAGATTGTATTATGTTTACGAGGGAATGGAACAAGAGTGGGAAAAGGTAGGGAAGTGAAAAGGGCTGGTGGGATTGGTTTCATCTTGGGAAATAGTAGAGCAAATGGAGCTGAACTAGCAGCTGATGCTCATTTTCTTCCAGCCACTAGTGTCAATTACGAAAATGCTCTCAAAATTCTCCACTACATCCTTTCTACAAAAACACCAATGGCCTATATAGTTCCAGGTATGACAGAGTTAGATAGCAAGCCAGCACCAATCATGGCTTCCTTCACCAGTAGAGGCCCGAGCACAGCTTCACCCAATATTCTCAAGGTAAGCGGAGATACCGATTCATAATTAACTATTGCAAATGAGTAAAATGCACACAAATAACTTTGATAGCTTACTTGACAGCCAGATATTACGGCTCCAGGGCTAAATATATTGGCTGCATGGAGTGAAGCCTCATCTCCAACAAAACTAGAACAAGATTCTCGCGTGGTAACATATAATATCCTATCAGGAACATCTATGTCCTGCCCACATATAGGTGCAGCGACTGCACTTCTGAAGGCCATACACCCCAGTTGGAGTAGTGCTGCTATAAGATCTGCTCTGATAACCTCAGGTACATTTGTGCATCATGTCCAACATTTTTCTGGACTAGTAGCATTTATTTTCAATCGTCTTGAATATTTTTGCCTGCAGCGGAATTGAATAACAATTTAGGCAAGCCAATAACTGATGAGTTCGGCAAGCCAGCAGATCCTTTCCAATTCGGATCAGGACATTTTAGGCCAACGAAAGCAGCTGATCCTGGACTCGTGTATGATGCATCATACACGGACTATCTTCTTTTCCTCTGCAGCATTGGGATTAAGAACCTGGATTCTTCCTTCAAGTGTCCTATAAAGCCACCCTCTCCTTCTAATCTCAATTATCCGTCCCTCGCCATTCCCAAACTCAATGGCACCTCTACTGTAGAGCGAAGAGTTACAAATGTTGGCAGCAGTAAGAGTGTCTATTTTGTCAAAGTTAAACCACCACCTGGATTCTCCGTGAAGGTCTCGCCTTCAATTTTATTCTTTAATCATATTGGCCAGAGGAAGACATTCACCATCACAGTAAAAGCAAACAGTGTAAATAAAGGCATGGGGAAAGACAAGTACGCATTTGGATGGTATACATGGTTTGATGGAATCCACAATGTCCAAAGTCCCATTGCAGTTTCAGTCGCATAGATTTTTTTTTCGTTTTGCTTTTGTGGTTAATTTCTCGTTTACATCAAAGCCGTATTTATCATTAATGAAGCCTGGCATCAATAACGGCTTCATTACTAGAAAAATCAGCTGTAATTGAAAATCCAAAATCGAGGGTGCAGTCGCAACAAGATTACTATTTATAAAATACACTGTTATGTGCGCAACAATGCATTTAATAAATCTAAAACATATTCAGATATGCTATGAAGGGAATCCATTTTGAATTCAAGACTAGTCGCACAAATTGAAGGTCTCAATTGGAAACTTCTTCCATTATTTTTTCCTATGCCGAAAGGTTCAAATGACTAGCTCATATTCTTTGTTTAAATGCTAATTATATACTTAACATAATCAAAAATTTCAAAATTATTTGCAGTACTGAGTAATATTTGACCAGCAGCAGTATATACAGACCAAACGACAGAATAGATACTCCAAATTATGTTACATAAATAAGTAACAATAAAATGACTTATCCAAACAACATACGCTTTCCCAGAAAATTCAAATAAACTCTAATTTCTTCAATTGATTAATGAGTGGAATCAGTCTGATTTTAATTAAAAATAACCATCCATGGTTAGTGATAGCTACAAATTTAGACAATTTCTCCATGAGTCCCTCTCATTACATTTTTATGAGAAACTTCACATGGAGAATACTATAAATTAGTCCAAATCATAGTCATTTATCTCAAGTTTTCTAAACAATAAAGCTGTCCTAGTATTATGAACAAAATTATGAAGGTCCCCTCCACTGCTTCTTATACTAGTTTTGATCATTCTCCATCTCTCAGTTTCATACACAAAGCGCCAGGTTTTGTGACCTTTTAGTATTTGTTTAACTTCTGTGCATTCATTTCAATGTGGTACCAATATACACAGCTTCCAAATTCCACAGGTGTACATAGTTTACAACTTTACATGAGAGAACACGGAGAAAGAAGAACGTTACTAATGTCTGTAAAATATTCCAGTGTAGAAGAAAAAGCTTCAATGCTGTACGGTTATAAGAATGTTATCAATTGCATTTCGCACCCAAGAAGCTCAAAATTTATCTGGTAATTAATTTGACTGAGTAGGGTGACCCGAATTCTATTTGGCCCAATCCGAAAAGCTCACGATGTGACATATGATGTGAAACTAAAATTATGAGATAAAAATAGGGGTGTGGACCTATTTTATTATATATTTAAGATGTTTATTAGGGTTTTTATAACAATATATTTCATTTGGAGTAGCCGCATCTCTTACAATCATCTTTGATACCTTTGTGAATTTTTTCCATCTTGAATTTTCACGTAAATTTTTTGTTCTTGTTCTTAATTTTATATTGTGTATACTCGCATTTTCATAATATAATTTAACTGTATTATATCAAAATTAGAGTGTTATTCATTTTGAAATTTTAGGATGAGTGTATTGGAAGAGTATCCAATATGTACATAGATCGTGTGCGACCTTCAAGTGTAAAATGTGCAAAATAAAGAGTCACAACCTTTTGATAAGGTGAAATCTAGACCATCAATCTTGAAAATATGTGATCTAATTGTTGGAATTAATTTTACAAAAAGATGCAACTGTTATGAAGTGACACGTGGAAATCTAGGACTTTTCTAATTTCATTTTCTTCACTTCAAATCAATTTCAAATAATTGATTTCTAATTCTTTCTTCCTCCAAATCCTATCAAAATAATTTTCATATTATTTTTGAGTTTCATTGATGAGAACCACGTAGCAATAGTAGCTACGCAATCCACAACGAGATTAGAACTAATCCAAGAAAGTCAATAAATCAAGGTTAGACCCAAAATTAATGAACCAAGCAAACAACACAATCGTTAACAATATGTTGACATCTTGATTACACGACTTATGAATCTAACCTTGATGTTTGAACGCCAAAAAAAAAAATCGATTCTTGATAAGTTCGTAATTGCTCAATGAAAAACAAATGATTTGGAAGCTAAGACCTCACGATTAATTCTCAATAATAATAATGTGTATTATACAATGAAAGAAATAACTATTTATACTAAAATCATAAAACCTAGTTAAAAATGAAAATAATTCTAAAAGATCACAAAATATTAAAAGAAATAGAATCTTAACAAAAGTAGGAAACTTAACCAAACTGGGAAATTCGGGGAAAAAAAAATTATGGTCCCTAAATTATACTATGCGAAATTCAGCCTCATTTTCTTCTGTCTCGATCAATGTGATCCATTAGACTTCCTCCATCGAGCCCAACATGGAACCTGGCGTTTGACTTCTCCTGGTCAATATCTCGTCTACCGAAACTTGAGCAAGCAACCACATCGCTTCCTTGACCCGCTTTGCCCTCAATCGAGTCGTTGGTCCTCCTTCGATGATCAATGAATCCTTCCCCGGGCTCATCTTCGTTACATCCGCAACTTGGATCACATCATTCATGTTCAATATATTCTATCTACAAGAGTACAGTTAAGTATGGTCAGCCCAACAAAATTAATATATATTAATTTTGGAAGAAGTGTTGTATATTGAGAGACGGTGTCCATTTGATCATGTTAGCTCCAGTGCAAGTGCCGAAATCCATCTTGAAGAGATTTGCATTTGCATATCTTACTTCATTTCATCTCCTTATTATTTCTACATGGCAATAAGTTGTTGTTTTGCTCAACGTTTATGAACATTCCATTAAAGTTAGACAAAACTCCCGAATCAAATCGGACCGAATAGGAGCAGAATCGAACTGAACCGAATCGAACAGTTCTTCTTAAGTTAAATACTCGAAAGGGTATCTGAATCGAGAATGGATATGTTTTATTCAGTTTTCGCTTATAGTCGAATAATCGAAAAATCGAATAAGAACCGAATCTTTCTAATTTTTTTTTATTTTTTATTTTAAATAAGTCAAATTACTTTATTTTTTTAAATAAAGTTGTTAACTAACTAATTTAGTCCAAACCCAAAATATGATTTTACTATTTCTAATTTCCAGCCAGCCCGACTTAAATCGAATAGACCTAAATTTTACCCAAATTTTTTATTCTACCGTATTATCGTTTTTACCGTACTATTATTGTTAACTCGCCATCTTCATTTTCCTGTGATTTTATCAGTCAAATCTATGAAGAACTAAACAAAGAGAGATGCAAAAGATAGCATAAGATTCGATTACGTTATTTTGTAAAAGTTAATATTGAACATGTCATAGCCGAATTAATATAGCGTTATTGTAATATAAAAAATTTTAAATATTGTACGAAACTCGAGAATTGAATGGAACGAAACCCGAACGATTTCATAATTAAATTTGGATCCTGACAGTTCCATGAAAACTAGATTTGGGTTTATGTGTTTAATGTGATCGAATTTGGATGGCCCAATTAAGATTGGATTTGTCATGTTACTAAATTGGGCTGTACTATTATTAAATATGAAAGTACATGGACTTTCATTAAATAATGAATTAGATTAACATAATTAATAATATGATTGAACTTTATATAGTTAGATGAAAATTATATTATTACACTAGGTCCTATCTAGAATTGTGGTGATATGATGTTTGTTGCATAATATTCTTAATTTAAGTTCGATGCACTATAGGATTGTGGAGGTGGCACTTTTCTTAAATTAGAATATTGAGATTTTCGAGAATATTTGATATGATAAATTGCACTATAATGAATATCTTGTAAAATTTAAGATGTGCATAATATTGAAAATTGGATATCCAATGTAAGGATTCAAAATATATTAGTAAATATGCATTTTTACTATTGAGAGTGTAGTTGTTTCGAGAAAATCCTCACTAATGTAATAATTGAAAGAAATTAGAGTTTTCAATAAAGTTAGAAAGAAGCATAGTGATTTTAAAGATTTCAAAAGGATTTTCAAACTGCTGACAATTTGTGCTTGTTATATCATTTGATCGAGAAAGCTAGTTACAAATATGGTGCACATAATGTCGTATATAATGAAAAGTCTCAATGTATACATCGTGAATATAATACAATTTGATAGTTTCTCTCAAATGAAATAATATCGATTGTTTTATTGAAAAATAACCTATCAGGTTTGTTTGCAAATGAGTTATCTTGAGAGTGAATAAATTGTGCATTGAGGAAAATGAGTATGAAGCCTAAACTAATGAGTCAACTTAATAGAAATCGAACCTGATGACTGAAAATTCTATGGATTAGGTTCAATAGGAAAACTAGTTGTGTTTGACTTGATGAAAAGCAATTCAAAGTTTTAATTCCTCATCATTCTATAATGCAAATAAGTAATGCCTACTAATATTGGTTAGGATAAGTTATGCTTTTAATGATGAATATATCTTGTAAATAGTATAAATGAAGTATTGTAGGTTACTTTTTATAGAATATCGTCTATGTCATTGTGAACTTGATTGGTTCTATGAGAATTTTACTTAGACAAATTCTCTAGCGCACTTAAAGAACCATGGCTGAAATAATAAACATAATAGAGAACCAGAATTTGATATAAGATATAATGGACTTGATTTATCATCTAGGCTTATAATAACAGTCGATGGTTCAAAACGTTGTGTTCACTTATTAGCCAAGTGAGTGTGATAAATTCTTACTAAAGAATATTCAAAGTGAAAGCTGCCAATTCTAATGCATTGTATTTCAGTTGTACTCTTCGTCTTTCTTGTTTTGAGTAACTTCTTCCATTTATTTGTAGGGTTACTGGAATTTTAGGCTGTGTGATTTGAAAAAATCTTCAATAAGTGCAATGATTGGGTGGAACTCTTCAAGTGCAAAAGGTGCAAAATAAAGAGTCACGATGTTCCAATAAGATGCAATCTAAACCATCAATCTAAAAATGTGTGATCTAATAGTTGGAATTAATTTTGCCGAAAAATGCTACTGTTAGTAAGTAGTGACACATGAAAATCTATAAATAGGACCTTCCTAATTTCATTTTTTTCACTCCAAATCAATTCCAAATAATTGATTTCTAAATCTTTCTTTCTCCCAATTCTATCAAAATAATTTTCATATTATTTTCGAGTTTCATGTTCGATAAATTCATAGCTACAAGAGTACAATTAAGTGTTGGTTCGTCTATCAAAACTAATATTATTTTATATTAAATTTGAAAGAAGCGCTTTATCTTAGAAGACAGACATCCATTTATCCTATTAACACCCATGTAGGGGGCTGAAAACGCGTCTTAAGGAAATTTGCATTCACATACCTCGCTTCATTTCACCTCCTTATTATTTCTACGTGTTAGTAATTTGTTGTTTTGTTTTAACTTTTTTGCACATACCATGGTTTCGATAAGTTGTTACTATATCCATATTTACATGCACTTTTGGTTAAATGGATATAATTTATGCACAATTTATTCAACAATTTGTAGTTTGTTTATATAGTTTTTTTTGCCTTTATTTCTCTGTTGAAATAGATGGGGTGAATTCTGTATTCAAAAGCCACCCCATGAAGTACAGGCTTCCAACTACAAGATCATGGGATTTCACAAACCTTCCACCTTTTACAACAAAATTATGAATTTCAGATTTCAACAACAAAACTATCGTGTTGATTTGCAACAATAACTGTCATAAGAGTAAAATAGTAATTGCTAAGGGATTTATAAAACTCCTAGAAGACATTCTAGTCAAAAATATTTTGCAATATCCATTTAGTTTATACTCATTTTGTTGATATATGTTGCAAAAGCTCGCTCTAATGGTCATTACCTCTCTCTACCAACAAATAAATCCAAACGGCTCCAACCCACAACCAATATATTTACTTTAGTTGCTCCTCATCTCATCCACAAAGGACAAGGTAATGGTGATGATTTGTCGACCACAAAGGTACAAGAAGCAATGAAAGAAGAACAAAAGGCGGCAAAAAAAAAAAAAACCAAGAAAGCCACCAGCTTTATCTCTTAACTATGGCAGCCGCTTTTTGTAGGTAAGAGCAGTCACGTTTTCTTCTTCTTTTTTTTTTTTTAACACAAATCATACACAAACGGCTATGGTAAAGACATCATATATATGGGTTAGATAAAGCTTTAGTTGGACCAATAAAGGATTAAATGAGCCAAAATTTAATATATATAGCTCGTATGTAGCATTAATTTCTTAAGCTACTTCCAACTATCCACGTTTTCAGGTTGAGCCTTTGAATTGGGTTGTTGGTAACAATTTAATCTAATATTTACATCATAACCTGAGATTCATTGGCATCAAAATCCAACAAATTTTCACCATGATACCCAATCAACATGCAAACAATGAAAATACAAAGTTAATGCTTTCATAATCAAGGTAACCAATAAAATTGGAATCGCATACCTTACCTCGTGTTTTGGACCCTAAACACTTACCATAACTGCTTCATGTACTCACTAGGGCTACGGTCAAATAACACCCAAGTAAAAGAAAATAATAACAGTAAATAATTAAGAGCAAATAATTATGCGATGAAGATATAAAATAGGATAACCGACAGATCTTTTCAAAAAATACGTTTATACAAAACAAAAAATTAACACCAAGCCAATCAATCAAACGGTCAAAAACACACAACAAATGCATGAATGACCCCACGAAAAGATCTCACCAAATTTATCATATCACATTCCGTGTTGCTCATACCTCAAGAACACATAATCTCCTCTTATCGCCCACCATGGTCACTAGACTAATCACTAACGGTGAGCCTCTATAGATCCTAAGTCAACGGGATAATCCTCTCTTACCACATCACTTCTCTCAACCTCAGTGGATAACGGGTCTCCATATAACAAAAGTGTTAGAAGTGCCTCTCTCACACTCCACCTAATTAGGGTCTTCAGCGATAAAGGATTTCAATATTTAATCACATCTCCACTTGTGATCCAAATTTCACACTCCACATCCCGGTACAAACCACCAATATATCCATAGGCAACTATACTCCACCTTACAAGCAGACATACAGCACACTACTAATGCATCTTAACCCACTATGCAAGCAAGCAACTATACTAAGTAATTAAATTGCTCTCAAATTCATGCAAATGCACTTATCATTACATTGAAATGCACATATAATCATGCAACAGAATTAATCAATCACACAAATGCAGAAAAGATTACACATAGATGGACATGCAGTAACTAGGTTTACTCTTAATAAACCTCACTATGGTCACCACTCGACCCTATAGCCTCGTTCGCTATATCACTCATCTTACCCTTCTTCTTATCCTTCTTCTTAGAACAATTAATGCACAAAAGAAATTACCAACTTACAGTCAAAATTCAACACTTCGAATATGGAAAATAATTTCTAAATTTCTAGCACAAGTAATTATTACCCTCATACAGTTATTCCAATCCTAAAGTCACCCCCACACGATGACAAGTTAATGCTGAAATTTAAACTGGGATAAAACAATATACCAAAGCCGATCAATTTGAGTCTGTAAATAATTAGAGATGCAAATTTACCACTTTAGGGCCACCACTATTCGCCATAAAGTCTCCAACAATTACAGAAATCTATAAACCACGGTCGAATCCCGAACGCGCAAAGAGCGAACTCATCCAAACTTTTCTGTATAACCTGAAATAAAAAATTAACAACACCACAATGTCAGAAACAAACTGCCTAAAGAGACCTTCGCCATAAGACACGGTACACGCCATTAATAGCCTCTATGCGTGGCCTTCATGTGCCTCCGCACACGTCGTCGGACAATCTCACATTGCGCTAGTCACCCTAGTACGCCTCCACCTGCACATCACGTCAGTAGTCTCCGTTTCATCAAACTCCTTCTAATTTGGCAGGAAAACACACAAATAGGTCTGCTTTTTCACAGTTTTTCGATCTATTTTTGTACTTCGTTTCTGCCGCTTTTCTGATCGGTTTTTGGTTAGTTTTTTTAGTCAAATCCACCACCTTAAAGCTCTAATACCAATTGTCACCAAAGCTCGCTCCAAGGGTCGTCAAAACTATATTTTCCGAATCCAATTTTACGTTACCTTCCTCTACCAACCAACCAATCCAAACGGTTCAAATCCACGACCAATATATTCACCTCGGTTGCTCCTCGATTTCACTCGCAAAGGAGAAGATAACGGTGATAATTTGTAAACCACAAAACTACAAGAATAAAGCAATGAAAGAGGGATAAAAGATGCCAAAAAAAAATCAAGAAAGCCACGGGTTTTATCTCTCAACTATGGCAGCCATTTTTTGCAGAAAAGAGCAGCCATGTTTTCTTCTTTTTTCACACAAACGGCTAGGGTAAAGAAAACATATATATAGGCTATGTTAGGCTATAGTTAGACCAATAAAGGGTATAATGAGTCAAGATTCAATGCTATCCAAGAGGTAATATATATGGGCCGTGAATAGTATTAATTTCTTAAACTACTTCCAACAATCTACGTTGTTTTCAGGTCGAGCATTTGAACTTTGGTCACAATTTAATCCAATATTTACATCAAAACCCGGGATTCATTGGGTATCAAAACCCAACAATATAAAAATAAGTTATTATTTGAAATTCCTCCGAGTCATTGCAAATCATCTGGATTGTTCTCAAATTATTCAAAATTATTGTTTTGGAAAATCCCACTGTGTCGCAACAACCCCATATTTGGATCCATATACTTCATCAATTATTTTCTTTTCTCTTGACCCAATAGATTTGATTAAACCAGCAAAGCCTAATTAAAATATCTCATTTAAGTTCACACTTTGTTACTAGGCATTCATTTTCAAATTTTACTTTATATTTAAATACATTTCCAATTCTTGTCTTATTGATAAAGACGACTTGATGTTTAAATACTATATTTTGGTAGATATTACGTCTCTACTTGTATTGCAATAAATTCAAGAAGTTAAACTCAAATGTGAACACTTTAAACTTCTAAATAGCCAAGATTTTGTTAGGATAACACAAAGACGAAACCAATAGATTGGGAATCATACAAACGACAAAAAGGGATCGTAGATTATTTCGTTTAGCCAATAAACAGGAAGTTAAACTCTATAATTATTAAGGATTAGAAATCTAAACCAAAGTATTAAATTTATTTTCTTCATAACACATAAATTAATTAACGCTGCCACCTAATTAATCATAGTTTCCATGGAGCGTTTATCTACCGTGATTTTTAGTGGCATAATCACATGGATCAAATTAATATTGTAGAAATATTAATTCCATATAATATAACCTAATGGGGTATGTAATCTGTTTCCAATCTCTAATCCTAAAATTGCAAGTCAATTTATTATTCAGTCTCCTAGAGTTAGGTCCTAATAAATTAACATTTTCATACATGTCGTACTAGAACTAAACATGAAAAAGTACTAATCATTTTATTTTACGAAAACTAATAAATAGATACATGTTAACTAATTGAGAAATGTACACATATTTCTCGCCATAATGTCATAAAAAAGTGCTAAAATTGCAAGTCTAATAAATACTTTGCCATTTTGATGTAATTTGTGTCAATTACTCTCGCATTAGAGCATTTCGAAGATTCGTTCGTTCTTTATTTTAAAGAGTTATAACTTGAAATTAGGTTTCAAGAGATATTTTATATTTATTTTTTAAGATAATAGTGATTTTCACTCTCTATATTTGGAGAGGTAAACTCACTCTCTTTTGGGTGATAAAGTTTCATTTTTTAAATTATTCACGTTGTGTTAAATATTTTTAACTGTTGCTATTTAAAAAATATATTAATTGAAAAATGAGGGGAAACAATAAATACTTGTTGAAATAATTAAAATGAAGAACAATAGATAAATTATTTGTTGGAATGTATAAGAAATTACATTTTAAAATTTAAAGACCAATCTATTATTAACCAATGAGAAATGAGTTTTTAAGAACCGATGACATGTCATACTAATTAATTGACGAATAAGCTCATCGTAGGTCACATAAATGTATCGTATCACCTACTAATCACTGATACTTAGGAGATCATTTCTCAAAAACCAATATATTGATTAAAAATAAAATAATATTATCTAGTATTATTGATACTAGAGCACTAATTTAAACGTCAACACTTGATTGGTACAATTAAATTAATTATGTGATTAAGCAAGAGGCCATAAATTAGGCTTCCATTCACTTAATCTTACGAGAGGATGGCAAATGAGAAAGAAAGCAAAACTTATATAATTGGAAAGGTAACTAAGATTAGTCAATGTCAATACGGCAAAGCATGCAATGCCAAATTTGAAACTACTAGAAAATGACCCTTCCAAGTCTATGTATGTGTTGTCATTTCCTTTAAAAATCCTCCCAACCGTTGTTAACAAGCTAAACTCTCCAAGATGGAGTAAATTATTTGCCCACCGTACATATGTAACTATACATTATCTTTTGTATGTGAATTTTCTAAATAGAAGGAATTGAAAAGTAACAATTTGTGTCTCTCTGCTTGGGAGCCTCCCGAGTAACAAGGAGATGCAAGTTGGGAAGGTGGAATGACAAAAAAGAAAAACTAACATTTGAGCAAAAGGGTAGGGGTATATAGCAATATAAGATCAATTTTTTATCATATTTTGATGAAATTTGTTGAAATATATGGTTAAAAAATTATGAATATCATATAGCTAATATGCGGTCAAAATTAATTGTTGATCTTTAATTTAATTTTAATTTACACCAAACAGGGGCTTAAAATATGAAACTATGCATATAAAAAGTTATTCTACATAAAATTAATGAGAAAGCTATTTTTTTCTTTTTTTTTTTTGTTCCAGAAAAATTAAGTCCTTAGTTTAAGATATTTCATTTGTATAGATACATAAGTTTAATATATTGAGTGTCGTGGCACTGTTTTTGTGGTTTTAAACAATTTAATACAAACAGTGAACCTAAAATCGGGCGATTAAGCTCCTGGTTGATGGTCATTATTTGGTCAAAATAATGTTTTGAATAGTGATTTTTAGGAGAATTTGTAGTTAAAAAGTAAGAAAAAATTTGAATTTTTCATTCAGAATAATTTATTATATGAGTGTGTTGTTGAAAAATGAATACGTAGAGAAAAAAGTTTTCAAATAACGTGGTCAAATGAGGGTTAAGAAGGAAAGAAAAGATGAGGTTTTTCTGTGTAGTTTGTTTGCTGGCTTCCTAGACGGAAACTCGTCTATTCACGAGAACACTGATTTACGCCGTAACAACGGCAGCGGCGACGTCATTTAAAAGCTAGATTCCTCTTTTTGGCCGATGTCTTGCGGCAATAAATTACACGCGTCAATTCTTGAGTGGTCTATCGTTGTTGAAACAATAGAACAGCATCTCCGTTTGTGGATCAAGCAGAGCACGAGCCGCCGGAAGCTCTGAGCTCCGCTGTCACTTTGACGTTAATTTTTTTAAATTAATTTAACTTTGAGTTGAGATGCACTCAATACATGGATTTGGCTCTGCTCCGCTTGGTTATCACTTCACTTTTAGCCCTTGTTTGAATCCTATTTTGGGAAAAAAAAAAAAAAAAACTGTATTTTAGAACATTGAATTTGGAAGAACGTGGTTAATTTTCAATTTATGTGTAAAATTATTTTATTGAAAATTATGTAATTTAAAATAAGTTTTGAAAAAAATGAATTTTTCAAAAAAAAAAAAATGGGGCTATTTTGATATACATCATTTATATTTATCTCCGATTCGGTGGGGATTAAAATCAAATTTTCTTTTAGATTTTGATAAAATTTTGTGGTTGAAAAGTTGTGGGCTTAATAAAATATGTGTTTAACATTGAGATTTTAATTTTGGCCAAACAAGGGTCTAAACTTTCGTTTGACAAATTTATAAATAATTTATAAAAAATAATAATAGTGGATTTCACAAAATGTGTAGATAATAATGAGCAATAGTTACGAATTGATGATTGAAATTAACGTTTAATTTTGACTGAATCTAAAAACAATTAATAAATATGTTCTTACTTCCTCGAACTACATCATACATTATATACATTGAACCAGATAAAATGATACTTTTGATGGTCATTATTTTGAAAAAATGACGTTTTAAATAATAATTTTTTATGGAATGTGTGGGAAAAAAATTGGGTGTAAAAATATTTTTATTGTGTAAATATTTGATTGAAAATTAGTATGAAAATTAAATAATTTTATTTTGAATGGAGACAAACATGGACATGAAAAGTGTTTTTTTTTTTTTTTTTTTTTTTTNTTTTTTTTTTTTTTTTTTGGCATACGCATGGACAAAGAGACGTACAAGTTAGAACACAATTAATTTGTAGTTGTAAATATTTTGAAATGCATTAATTTCCTTTCTAACATTGTGGCTCTACCACACACGTGCATCTATGCATGTATTAGTCTACATCGAGTTGGTTAAATTTTCTTAAAACCTAGACATATATAGGAGAATTTTTCGTATGTCCATCAAACTCCCACCTACTAAATTCACAAAGCTTATCCATATATCAAGAATTTTTCAATACCAACTCAACCACACACTGACACACATTCTACACTAGCTATTTAGATTATATACGGAATATTTGTCTTCCCATTCAATCATGTAATAAACTGGCTGAAAAATTTACATGTAGTGTATAAAAATGTTAATTAACTTAAAAGGTAAATTGCTATCTCTATTAAAAGGGTAGCTCGTCCGATTTGCAATTTTATGTGAGCTATGTTAGGTCAATGCCCACATACGGGTGCATTTTGGAGCAAGGTCAAATACATATTTAACACATTTTTTGTAGAGATTTTTAAAAAATTTATTTTTTCAATCCAAAAATAATTTTTTACATGAACCCATAATTTTTCACTACTTTTTAAATGCACTCTCTTTTATTTAAAAAAAAAAATCACTTTCGTAAAACTTATTCTTAGAAATTTTAGTTAATATTCTTCCTGTTGTTTGAGCCCTACTTTATTGTAAAAATATATTTTGGAATAGTAGATTGATAAAGAATGTGATTAAAAAATAAAGAAAAATTTTTAGTTTGTTTGTAATATTATTTTATTAAAAATAAATAATTAAAAAGAAGAGAAAAAAATATATTTTGAAAATAATGATGATTAAACAAGTGCTTTAAAAAGTCAATATAAAAATCTTTTTAAGAAATTGACATGTGCAAATAACTTAATTGGTGTTTGACACGAGATATACGATTTGTACTTAAAAAAAATGCATTTCTTAATTTGTTTCAACTAGCTAGGATTAGGAAATGAGATTGGATTAGTTTGATTCGAATGAAAGTTAATACTAGATAATTGAAACTATACACCATAGACAGTTATGCTATACACACAACGAAGCCGTGAACCGCAAGTAACAGCTAGTATCCGATTTCTTTCAGGGAGAAAAGCGGGTACTATACTCAACACGATTTACAGTGACGACATCCAATCAAAATGTACTCACTACGATTTCATATTCTCCTCCCCTAATCAATCATTTCAGTTTTTCCCTATAAATTCATTACCAATTCCCTACTTCTACCAGTTCCACAATATCCAATTTTTTAATTTTCTTCTCTCAGCCCAATTCTCAAGTCATTCTTCTCTCAGCAACCTGTTTTTCTATGGCAGAAGAATTTCAAGAATCTGAAGTAATTTTTCCAGAAAATAATGAAGAAAGCAAGGAGGTTTCAGTTCATTTGAATTTACGAGAATCAAGAAAGAGCAAGGGCAGAAGGAAAAAGTTGAATTCAGTTCCGGTGGATATCCCGGAAAATGCGTCCACAAATTCATTGCTTGGGTATGTAGATTCAGATTTTTTCGAAGAAGATATTGGTGATGACGGAGAAATGGTCCCACCACACGTCATCATCGGACGGCGTCTTGCCGGAAAAATACTGGCGTTTTCCGTCTGCGCCGGTATTAATGGGAAGAGACTTAAAGGAAGGAATTTGATGGAAGTCCGAAATTCAATTCTCAGGATGACAGGATTTCTTGAAACATGACTTCCGGGAAAAGCCAGGAATAACATACAACTCAAGGAAAAAAATAATAATAAAATAGGATAATATTTTTAGCCACCTTTTGTGGGTTTAACTTTCATCTTTTGATTGTTATAGAATCTTCAGATGCACATAATTGACTGTAGCAGAACTGAAAATTCATTTTCTCAAAAGAGAAGGAAATTAAAATCTTCAAAATTGAAACCCAAAAAATAATATTATTAGTTTTATTGACATAATTGCTTTATTATCTTGTTCTGTATATAATATTCTGTAGCTTAAGATCCTGAGTGTTTATCAGTTTTCTGTTGTGCTATCCATGTTCATGTTTCCTTAAGAATGTGTCTGTTCTGGACATTACCACAGCTTGTATATAAAAAATTCTAGCTAATGGATTACGTAATATGACGTGGAGAGAAAAAGATTAGACGAAAAAGTTTATTATATTTTAAATTGACAAATGATTGAGTGACATGTTGCATTATGTAATCAATTATATAAATCTTAATGTATATGTAGTAAGATCTAGATTTTCTTATATATGTTTGTCATATAAATATATAAATATTTGATTACCATGTATAATTCATGTCATCAAAACATACATCGTATATATAAATTATACTTTAGTACATATAATATTATAATTGTATAAAAATTTAGTATTGGTGTGCCGCACCAGAAAAAAAATGTGAAAAAAAAAAAAAAAAAACTCTTCATTTTCCTAAATGCATATTTTGGAATCAATGCCATTGAATACAACGGAGTAGATCATCTGCTGATAGGATAACAATTGATCACCTTTGACATGGTGTCGTCACATCAGTGATCAATTCCTATTTTTTAACTTTTCAAAAGAAAAAAAAAATTTGACTTTCGACGTGGTATCGCCACCTCAACAGGTGGCCATTATAACTCCTGCAATTATTTACATGTGATTGTGATAATCACAAGATTAACTAGGTGCCCAAAGTTAAATTAAAGTTAATGTGTTCATTTAGATCTCCAATTCTTATCGATTGTAGGGTTAATACAAATTGTATATTGCATAGAGTAATTAATTTACTATCCCTCCTTCTGTTTAATGATAAAAAAGAAATTAGTTTGAAGGTGCAAAGATTCCAATCTAGTGCCTTATTTCTATCCTTTGTAACTCTGTCAAAATTTGTGGTCGTGTTATGCTAAGATAACACGCAACAAAATGTATGCTAAATAAAAGTTCAATCCTGTTCACATTTGAGTTTAGCTTCTTTCAAGTGAACAATAAAAATACACCAAAACATGAAGTTTCGTTCACTTCTCTTCCTCAATTATATTTGATTTGTTTAGATTTAACGACTTTAGGAAATAATATTATCATTCTTGACGGAAGGCCGCCCTTTATTGCAAGTTACAACAATCGAATTTTATTTAAATAATAAGCACTTGTTTGGTTTTGCTAAAAGTCAAAATATTAATTTTACTAAAATTTGATGAAAAATATTGTTGAAAAGTTAATAAAAATTGTTGATCTATTGAATTTTTTTATTAAAATAAAATATTAACTTTGACTTAGATTTTTATCAAATTTTTTAACTAAATCAAACAGGAACTAAGAACTTATATATTACTGAGTATTAAGATATAATTAAGTAATTAAGAATTTTTTTCTTCAATGCTGTTAGCATTTCAACAAGCATTCGAATAGAGGTATTTTATAAAATTGTATTCATTATCGATGGCGATGAAGCAGGATGAAGATTGAAATATCCTCGTTTCTTGTTTCATCTACTTATTTGCTTATTTATTTTTATATTTTAGAAATTAATCAAATTTTAAAAAAATAAAATGAAAATAAAAACTAGACTAGTTTTGGAAGGGAACATGGTTCCTTTCCCGTTGGTCCCAATTTCTTGAATGATTACGTTTTTCATCTCCGTTTCGTTTCATTTCAATTCATTTCGTACCATCCCAATTTTTTTATAGAATAGAACAAAGCGACAATAAATGGACGAGACAGTTTGATATCTCTATATAAATAATTAATATAACATCGTTATCCTCAATTGAACTTAAAAAATAGAACAGTAGACAGCGCGGCCACGTGTGTCTCAGGATTCTACGACAACTAGCTTAAGGGCCACGTGCACGATACCAACTAACATACAATTAACAGAAAAAGTCCAGTCCATTTCACAAGCCAACTTGTCTAACATGGATGAAATTAAAGCCATAATTTGCTGTTGAAATTAAGCTTTCTTGAATTTATTGCAATTCCTAAAATATAATAATTAATTCTACCCACCAAAATATTACTATTTAAACATTAAAGAATTTAAATATATATATCGACGTTTGAAAAAATAATTCCAGTCTGAAATTAAATGGGTTTTCTTTAATTGACTTTGCTGACTTAATCAAATCTAATGATAGAAGAAAATAATTGATCAAGAGTATGGACCAAAATGTGTAGTTGCTGGGGGTGAAAATGAGATTATCCAAAACATTATTTTAATACTTTGAGAAGCAATCTAGATTATTTGCAAATTAATGACTTTTAGGAATATATAGGGAAACTATGCAATTTTTCATTAATAGAGAAAGTATATATAAATGTAGTGCAATCTATTCAAGTACGTTGAAATATACGTGTTCAATTATTTTTAAGTACTTCGAAATTAGAAAATTTACCGCTATCTTTCCAAACGGTATTTTACGTGTTTTTGCAAATGAACAAGACAACTTTTCAGAATTTTAATCCATAGTTTCGTCTTAGATTTATGTATGTATGTCTCAATTTAGTATTCCATTCCCAACAAGAATATGTGGCCTTTTCATGGCTTAATATAACCGATAACGTGTTTCCACAAAACGCGATTCCTATAATTTCAGTTCCACGACATACTTTAATAGATCTCTTTGCTTTTGGGATTCTGGAATTAAGTCGCTATCACCATAAAGCATTTGGCTAACACTTTAAAAGTAGCCAATAGAATATTTGCGTGTGGATCAAGAGTTTGCCAACTGTTTGCATACAACTTGAGTAGGGTATGCTACTATATTAGCAATTAATACAGTGATTAATAGCACAAAACTCTCGTATAAATGTTTTCATTTGTAATATATTCTTTTACATATTGAAAATCACAGAAAATCTTATTTGAAACATTTTGTCTGAAAAACCCATACCGTCAGATTTGCTATTAAAAATGTCAAAATTAAAAAGTAAGAATTGCAATTTTAATATCCAAACCTTTTTTTTTTACAAATTTTACCCAATTTTTTTTTATACCACCCACATTCTCAATCATTTAAGACTTTATTTTTCACCCCACCCCACTTCTTCTTCTTCCCCAAAACTTTATTTTTTTATTTAATTCCTTCCAAAACCCTTCTAAATCTCTCACCTCAAATTCCTCATTTCTTCTTATCATTACCAAGATAAGAAATATCCACAATATCCACTCCCCACAGAACCCAATTTTGAGCTACAGTTCTATGAGAAATATCATGAGTTATTGAATTCCTCAATGGGAGGGATCTCCCATTAGCCCTCATGATTTTCCCTTTTCGTCGTCATTAGTTTCACATAATTTATTTCTTTTACAGGCTCACATTCAATTGAAGTGTCCATTTTTGTTGCCAAAATAGTTTGCAGAACCTTTTTTCCGGTTATGTTGAGAAGAAATTACTCGTCCACCATCCTGAGATAGCAGTCATGGCAGTTCTTAAGGCGGATTACGGTATTTTGCCTTCGATGAATTCAACTGTCCACAGTTGCTTGTGTGTGTGTGTGAGGACCTATCTTTGGAACGAGAAGAAGAAATAATAAATTTAAGGTGAGGGATTTGGAAGGAATAAAATAAAATAATAAAGTTTTGAGAAAAAAGATGAAGAGGGGAGGGGTGGAAAATAAAGTTTTAAAGATTTAGAATTATGGGCGGTACATAAATAAAAAAATTGGTATGATTTGTAAAAGAATAAAAAGTTTGGATACTAAAATTACAATTATTAATTTTTAATTTTGACATTTTTACTGTTTTTAACGGCAAATTTGACGATATGGGTTTTTTTTCGCACAAAATGTTTCAAATATGGGGATTTTATGAAATTTTCAACATGTAGGGAGATATATCGCAAATAGAAACGTTTTTAGGGTGTTTTCTTTAATGAATTCATTAATACAATTTACTTTATGTGTGTGTGTGTGTGTGTGTAGTGGATAAACAAATACGTGGTTGGAAATTGTTTAGGCATGATGATGATTAATGTTCGAACATGTCCTGTTCTATTATACTTTGATTATAAAACATTATAGTTGGATTGAAGTTCTTCATTAAATAATTAGATGATGTTTCATGATTTAAAATCTACAGTGAAAATTTTTTTAGCCATGTATGTTAAGGGGCTTTTTACCTTGATGTCTACGGAGAAAATATTTGTAGTCCCAGCTTGGTAGGGATTAAAATTAAAATTTGAATTTAAGTCAATAATTAATTTTAACTACTTGTTTCATAGGGTTTCCAACTTTTCAACTATACGTTTCATCAACTTTTATCATATCTACTAAAAACTTATTTTAATATCTACCAAACAAGGGCTTACTTTTTAATTTTCAATTTAAAGTCCTTTATATACAAGTCTAAAATAATAAACAACGTGACATACTAAACGTAGTTGAAGTTAATAATGACGTGGAGATAAGGTTGCACAAAGGCGTTGGAGAAAACTAGAGCACAGATGCAAGGAGAGAGGGAGTTGCGCAAATGAAGATTTGGGCAGGGACGATAGAGGTTGCGAATAGGTGGCGGCACCGACCGTACTGGGGGTTGCTCAAGGCACATAACTCGTTGTGGCAGTAGGGTTGAAGGTGGAATTTGAATACAAGATTAAATAAAATAACATTTTGGAATTTTAAAAGTACAAGGTTAGATTTTATGAAATTTCAAATTTGAAGTGAACGTTTTTTAACCTATTCATTTTTATTTTTTTTAATGAATGTGCTTTTAGTTTACGCCTTTTTAAGTAAATATGGGTGATTATATTCGAATAACAGTTTTTATTACTTAAACTATATTTTAATTGAACTTAAGGTCTTCAATCTTTGTTCAATATAGTCTTTGTGTACCTAACTTTTTTCTATGCGTTCTTACCATCGACCTTTCACTAGTCAGTGCGCCCGTTTGGCCCTCATAATTTCACATTATAATGAGAGGAATAGTAATTTTTTTGAAAATGTATAGTTAAAATAAAAGAAAAATATTTGGGTTTATGTGTCATAATATTTTATTGGAGAATGTGTGATTATAAAAAATGAAGAAAAATCAATTATAATTTAATGAAAAATAATAGGAGCTAAATGGTGACTATATATTAATCTTCAATAATGTTACTGTCTAGAAAGTCCAATATTTTTAAAAGTCAATAAATGCAAAAATGAGATAAATATATATATATATATATATTTTTTTTTTTTCCATTTCAAAGCACTCAATAAAATATTTTGACAGAAATCATCTTCAAGAATCAAATTTGCTAATTAATTGAAGGTTGGAGACAAGTCTTTAAAATGAGAAAATGTTGAGGAGCTTTAGTGCAATAAAGTGTAGTACAACAAATAAAATTATGGCGTGAATATAAATAAGCAATATTAAATACAACTAACCCATTTGGGGGTGGTCGAGTTGGTAGAGCGGGTGAACGAGGAGACCGAAGGTCACGAGTTCGAATCTACTGCCAACACTTCTTCGATCGAGTCCGTCGCACCGGGATTGTTTAGTGCGGTTTATCTCTCATATGTGATTTGTGGGCTATTGCACATGGAGTGAGGTTTACCCAGTGCGCACTCACGAGTAGCGGCTGTGGGTTCCTATGTCAACGAAAAAAAATACAACTGTACAAGTTTTATTTTTGTAAATAAATACCAATAATCAGGTCGGATAATTTAAGATAATAAAAAATGGAAATAATTGGATTTATTAAAGAAAGAAGAAAAAGATGATTAAATAAAATATACAGCTAAAAACAAGGACAAGGCGTAATCCTGAAATGGATAACACTAATTACTGGAAGACAAGAAGATCCAAATAATTCAGAAATTTGATTGGATAACACTTTCTTGCAATTTAATTCATAATATCTTGATGTTTTGGGCAACGTTATTAAAATCGAATCAGACAAATAGGTAACATCGATTTAATCGAAAAAAATCGAAAATCGAACCAAAATTCAGTCTGATTATAATAAGTCAACAGTATAATAAAAACCTGTCAATTAATAGAAAAACTAGCCAATTAAACCGAAAATCAGGAACCGATGACGATTTTAACGATTTGGTAGGAGATTAACAACCCATTACCCATTTTCCCATCCTACGGAGCTCTTTTATATCCATTTTTTCAGTCCCATAATTGATACATTTCTAATGTGTGGGAGTGACAAACTCCAATTAAGCACACTTATTCAATATACTTTTAATTTGGGATTGATAAATTACAATAAAGCACACTTATTCAATATTATTTACAGTCATATGATGCATAACTGCAAAATTAAATTACTTAATTCCTATAGATTGTTGAACATTTTTTATTTTTAATCTTACAAATTATTTAATAAAATTGGTGGTCAAATATATTTTTGTAAAAAAAAAATTACTATATTTATAAATATTTATTTATTACCTCTGATTTGACTCTAGTTGAACCTCTTGACCCTTTTTCTTTTTCTTTTTTTCTTCGATTTGATGCCCGGACCGGGTTTTAAAATATTTGTTTATGGGACTTTCACCAATCTTATGACATAATTCAGATAAATAATGAATCCTGATTCTATTTGAACATTGAGAAGAGATGTCTTGTTGGCAACATATCAATATATAAATTTATATTATATTTAATAATTTAAACTTTTAAAAAATGTGATCACTGTTTGGTGAAAACTAAAATTCAGATTTTTGTTTAAGTCAAAATCAACAACTAATTTTAATTACTTACTTTGTTATGAATTGATCGCAATATAATGACAATAATAAAATAAACAAGAATAAATAAGAACACCAAAATTCATGTGAAAACCCAAGACAGGGAAAAAAATCATAGGATAATCAATAACGAATATATTTACAATATCAAGATTTCAATACTCTCAATTGAAATCTAAGCTCTCTAACTCTTAAAAAGTTGTTGAATGTGTCTTTGGAGATACAATATATATGAATATCTTTTTGGAGTTCTAGATGAAGAATAAAATAAAAAATCCAGAAAAATTGGGATAAAGTCGTCATGGTACCGCCAAGGCGCCACCGAGCCAATGCCCCAAGCCCGGTGCTGGGCTCCCTGCCTCCATATTCTTCATAGCGCTACAATGCCACGTTCAGTAATTATGTCTCCAATGTATTTTTTTTCATCTCAAAGTCCTCCAAAACCAAATCTCCCAATACCAAAACCAAAGATCTTTAGAATTCTTCTATTCAATCAAACACCAAATTCCATGGAATTTGGATCACGCCACAACAAATTTCCACATTTAATCAAATTTCGACACAAGGAATTTAAAATATACATCTCCAAGTAAATACCACACCTCCTCTTCCAAACAAGCCCAATGGGCTAAATCAATGACAAACACCAAATAAGTTCAAGCAATGCTCAAACTTCGAAATGGGAAATGGCTTTGTCATCATATTAAGGGGATTATCCTTGGTATCAACTTTGTTCACTATAATATCACCACAAGCAATCACTTCATACACAAAATGATATCTCACATCAATGTTCTTAGTCCTCTCGTGAAACATCTTATCCTTAGTCAAGAAAATAACACACTGACTATCACAATATATTGTAAAAATCTGCAAGTCTTCACTGATTTCACCAATCAATCCTTTCAATCACATAGCCTCCTTACATCCTCTATAATGGCCATGTACTTTGATTCTGTTGTAGACAAAGCTATTGTATTCTACATAATAGCTTTTAAGCTGATAGCACAGCCTCCAAACATAAACACATACCATGTAAGTGATCTCCTCTTATTAAGATCCTTTATATAATCCAAATCCACATATGCAATGACTCCATCTGTATTTCTACCAAAATGCAAACAAATATTAGAAAAGACCCTCAAGTATCTAAATATCTACTGCACTTCTTTCCAATGTTCCTTTACAAGATTTGTCATGTACCTACTAACTACACTGACTGCATGACCCAAATATGGTCATGTATAAGCCATAGCATACATAAGAGAGTCAATTGCACTGGAATAAGAAACTCGAGACATGTAATCAATGTCTTCATCTGATTGATGACGCATGTTAGATGATAATTTAAAGTGGGTAGCCAAGGGAATACTAACAGCTTTAGCATTCAGCATATTGAACCTTTGAAATATCTTCTCAATGTATCCCTTCAAACTCAAATACAATCTGCCATCCTTCATATCCCTCAAATTTTTCATACCAAGAATCTTCTTTACTGCACCCAAATCTTTCATGTCAAACTCCTTACTAAATTGAGATTTCACATTTCTGATCTCTGTTTATTCTTGGCTACCATAAGCATATAATAACAAATATATGATTGATCCTCCATCTCTCTTACTTAAGTACACACAACTATCATAATTACTTCTAATGAAACTATGAGTAGTCATGAATGAATAGAACATTTTATACCACTGAATTGGTGACTGCTTCAATCTATTCAAGACTTCTTTAACAAGCACACTTAGTCTTCCTTTTTGGAAACTATGAAACCCTCTGGCTGTTGCATGTAAATGCTCTCCTCAAGTTCTCTATAAGAATGTTGTTTTAACGTCCATCTACTCAAACTCCAAGTCATTCTTAGCCACCACTCCAAATAAAACCCGAATGGAGTTATGCTTTACAATTGGTGAGAACACATTTATGAAGTCAACATCTGAAATCCGACTGTAGCCCTTTACTACTAATATGGCGTTATACCTCGTATCTTCAATTCCTATGTACCTTTCTTTTGAACACCCACTTGTAACGAACAACCTTTTTATTCTTAGGTAACTTCACCAAATAACAAATATTATTTTTATTCAGTGACTTCATCTTCTCCTTATAGCAATCAACAATTTGCTAGATTCATTACAACCGTCTGTCTCTAAATATGTAATAGCTCATCAGTAAAATCAATACTGTCAGCCACACTCAATGTGTAAGCTACCAAATCCGCTTCTTCATACTTCTGTTAAGGTATAATCTGTCTGCAAGGTCTATCCTTGGCAATTGAATACTGTGGTGTTGCTTGTGGTGTAGGTAAAGTAGGCAATGTATTACTATCGACAGCTCTGAACTGGACGGATCTGAAACCTCTTATTGTCTCATAGACCAATTTCCAGCTCCACCTAAGTTATTATGTTCCTCAACTTTATCAAAATCCCCACAAGGTGAACCATGAACCAGCAAGTTCATCAAAAACTACATCTCTACTAACCACCATTTTTCTCGTCCGAAGACACTACATTTATATCCATTCACACTTGATTTATACCCAAGAAAGATACACTTTCTAGACCTAGGCTCCAACTTCCCATAATTTACATGAACATAAGTATGACACCCAAAAATTTTCAAATTAGAATAACAAAAAAGTTTACCATATCATACCTCTTCTGGTGTTTTTCTCAATGGCATTTGAAGGTGAGCGATTAGTCAAAAAACAAGCAGTAGTAACAGTTTCAGCCCAAAAAAAATTAGGCAACTTAGAATTTGAAAGCATACAATGAACCTTTTCCATCACAGTTCTATTAACCCATTTTGTCACACCATTCTGTTAAGGAATTTTAGGAATTCTAAAGTGTCTCAATATGCCTTCAGCCCTGCAAAAACTATTGAATTTATCTGAACAAAACTTCAACCCATTATCTATGCATAGACGTTTCACCTACTTTCCAATATGCTTTTCTATCATTGTTTTTCACTTCTTAAGGTCACAGACACATCACTTTTTTGCTTTAAGAAGAATACTCAATCTTTCCTGGAGAAGTCATTATTCACTGCCAATAAGTAATAAGCACCTCCTTTTGAATGTACCATGACTGATCCCAATAATCTGAATTGATATATTCAAGTATTCACTTCATGTTGTATCTTCTTTTAGTAAATCTGACTCTTTTCTGTTTCCTAAAGACACAATGCTGACAAAAATTATCTTGCTGGTCTTTTGCCCATTAAGAAGTCCCCTCTTACTCAACTCTACTATACCATTCTCGCTCATATGCCCGAGCCGCATATGCCAAGTTTTGTAATTTCTTTATTTGTCAAAAAAGAAGTAGAAATTGTTGCATCCCCTATTACTGTGGAACTTTGCAAAATATACAACTGTGTAGAACTTTTATATTCATTCATGACAATAAGAGCACCCGACTCACCTTCAAAACTTCACATTCTCCAATGTATCTACCTTTGAGTCTAGTACACTAAAAAATTTAGGATTCCGTTTTAGTTCTGGAGCGTGCCCTACATCTGTAAGTATTCAAATAGCCCCATCGAATATCATGATTCTGACTGTACCCACTTCGACAATTTTGCAAAGCGCGTTGTTTCCCATAATCACTAAACCTTTCGAACTCCTTTATATGTTATAAACCAGTTCCTGTTGGACACATGAAAAGTATATACCGAGTCAAGAACTCATTCCTCATAAAGTTTGGAATCCATGTCAGAAATCCTCTCATTCATTATATCCATCTTCCACAACATCAGTCTCTGTTGTATTTACATATTGCTTTCCTTTATCAGTAGCACCAGCAGTTTTGTTTCTTTTTTCAAAGCATAACAATTAGATCTAATATGCCCCTTCTTCTTACAAAAATGGCATGTTTTCTCTACATGTCTGAATTTCGATGTGCCCCTCATATTTCTACTAAGATTCCTATCTTGATTTCTCTCACAAACAACCAGGCCTTCAGCCCGACTTTCAGATTCTCCAACAAGATGTCTTATCTTCTCCTTAGATAGTAAAATATCATAAACATCTTCCACAGTCAAAGTATCCCGACTATAGAGAATAGTATTCCTAAAAGTCACATATGATGGTAGCAACGAACACAACAACATCAAAGCCAAATCCTCATCATCATACTTAATTTTCAATGTCTCTAAATCGGCCATGATTTCTTTGAATGTAGTTAAATGATCATCTAATGACACACCTTCGGACATCCGGTGAGAATACAAGCGTTGTTTCAAGTGTAACTTGTTGATCAAGTTCTTCTGTCATACAAAGTTGCTTTAATTTTAACCACAACGCAGCTCACTTTTCTTCTTTAGAACATCCTGGAGAGTTTGATTTGAAAGATGTAGAAGAATTTGGGATTGGGCTTTCCTATCCCTACACTACTTTTCATCCTAGTTTCAGGTTGAAGGCATCTTATCAAAACTAAAGAAGGCTTTCTCCAAATCGAATACGTTGAGAAAGAAATAGAGCGACATTTGGTTTTCAATTGAATTGGTTGTTGTAAACATGTATTGAAAGAAGTGTTGATTCATATAATTGACTGTAAAATTTTATTTTTATGACAACACATTTTTTCAAACTCTTATATTTGAAAGGGACATCTATTTTTTAAATCTTGATGAATTTCTAGACAATGTCTATTTTTTTGTCACTCATATCAACTTGAGAGAGTCCATGACAACTTGTAATGAAAAGTTTTTTAGAAATACCGCCTTTATTTACTTGCGTGACAAATTTTTAAAATAATCAATGATTGTATTAGAGATAACTCTAATACATTTTGCATCTCGCAATAGTCTCCAATTTAAAAACCCTTCTTCCAATAGCATTCAGTCAAGAAATTGTTGTTTATATATATTTAAATATCTCTCCCGTGTTAAGTTAAACATATTCTAAGCATGACCCAATCATATTTCTATTTCGAATTTATATGCAAAGTAATGCATTCATGCACACTTTTAGTTTTCATTAAAATGTATCATTCCACGTGTCCAAGATTTTTGCAACATGATTCGTTTGATTTCCCGCAAGTGCACGAGATCATGAACAAGTAATAAAGTGATTAATAGAGTGTCGAACCCACGAGAACTACGTATTTGATCAAGTTAAAATTAATTATAACTTTAATCGAATAGCAAACATATTTTATGATTTTTTTATACTAATCCCTAATTTATAAATTAAACTAATGAACGTAAGTGAATATGGTTTTCAAATGTTAGAGATGCATTGCTAAGATGCCAAATCCCCTGGTGAATCCATTTTTAGTGTAACAATTAAAGTGACAATTTGAAATCATTTGTGTTAGTTAATGTTTCTAATTTAATTGAAAGTCTCTCTCGATAACGATCAAATCTATTCCTCTCAGGTGACCCTTCTATCTCTCGATGAAATATACAAACATGATAAATGCATTATAGAGTACTAGAATACCTATTGAAACCATATAAAGTATATAATTATAACTCTATTATCTATCAAACCTTACAATGTTTATTATATTGTGCTTGAACTCTATTATGTCTCTCGATAACAATAAAATCCACTAACAATTCATTTGGTGATCAAGCAATTGAAAGACCGATAAAAACGATAATAAACATCCACAAATCAAATTAAATTAAAGTCAAATTAATTAATTAAAAACTAAAAATATCATAACAATGGTTCATTTCATCCTAACAATGTATAAAACTAGCAATTAACAACACCTCAATCAACAAATCAAGGAACCAGGATGACTTTAATTCAGTAGAAACCTGAGAGCACCCTGTCTTTAAACACAATGTTGTAAGTAGTCATGGAAGCACTGCAACTAACATATAATTAAACTAAATGAGGAAGAGCTTAACATAGTAGAAGAAATAGATTGAAATTGTTCTAAGAACCATTTGGAAAACTTCAAATATGCAGTAAATAGAGTTCTCTTAGTAAAATATATATCAGAAATGTATCAATCTTCAAATTTTATTGAGAACCATCTACATAGATGGTTCTTATTACTTAATGTAAGAGAACTAACAAAAAAAAACCTTCAACAATGAATTATGCAAGTCGTATGGTTTAATATCAATGATTTTTTTTAAAAAAACAGATAAACAAAAACAACTAAAAGTAAACAATTGCAATTGTTAAGTTTTCACTTATTTATCTATCTTCTTAAACAGATACCCAATAGTTTTCTCTGGTTAGATTCTGAAAGCTAGTTCACTAAAAAGTACACCATCACTATCAGTTAATCACATTAAATTTCCATCAAAATGATCTAAAGGGTTAAAAGGGTTACCTGGTTACAATCCTCCATTGTGGTAGCTCTATCTAGTATTTTTCGGATCACATCCTATTACAATCCACCATTCATGCCATACATGTCGAATGATGTAAAAAGAGAATCAAATGCCAACATGAAGGAAATGAATGAATATATGAACGCCACAAAATGAAGAAAGGCATACAAACACACAAGCCAGAAAGAAACAAACATGACATACCTCTTCTGAATCAATTAGCATCCAATTGCTATCAGGTGATTCAACAAAGATTATGCCAAAACCAGGGTCTTAGCTAGAAGAAAAGAAAACAAATTGCCAGAAACAATTATGCATTTAATCCGGCAAATTACACGACTTTAAAATTGATTAAAGACAAGGATTTACCTCTATGCTACATTCAAAATGCTTTTTCTTGTAAAGAAATCACAAAAAGCTATCTTACAACAACAGTTCACAAAATAAATTTTATACCACACGCCCACATCTACTCATACCAACAATCATATTAGCAGGTGACAGGAATTATGGATTCATCTAAAGACTCCTATACTGCAACTATTTGACTTATCAAAAAATAAAAATTAAATATATGTAGTAGGGTCTTAACCTCATTTTTTCCAGGTAAGATTGGTTTCCCATTCAAAAGTTCAACAAATATGCAACTAAATGACCCCATGTCAACAGCTGAACCATATTTTGTGGCTGCAAGAAGCAAATCTAGAGACCTGGGTGATCAATGGTTTGAAATAGAAAGTCAAATTAAGAGTTTTTCTTGTACGCTAATCCTGCGAAGAAAGAGAAGGATAGATGTAAAATTTACCTGTACCAAAAAGTAATGGCGTGATTGATAAGATTAGCATTTTTGTCACTTGGAAATGATCGTGCTAGCCCAAAACCTGCAAGCTTCAGATTCCCTTCATTGTCTATGAGAAGGTTGGAGCCTGGAAAATGCTATCTCAAAGAGGCCCCCATTAATAACACAGAACAAAACTTGTGGTCTCTTGGAGTCATTAAGAATTTAGTTGCATAACAATCAATTGAATGGAGCGCTGAAAGGATTGATTTAGCTGAATCTAAATTTATGTTGAGGGGTATTAATTTCCATCTTAAGAGCATTCTAGGACAAGAAGCGGACAAATGGTGATTTACAGGCTAGGAGGCCTAATCTAGTTCTCTTAATGAAGAAAAGCAGAGTATGCGTAATAACATTGAAAATAAGCAAAAACGTTTAACATGTACAACTTCTTATCCCTTGATGACTCGTTCAAACAAACTAATTTTCTCATTTAGAGCTGCAATTGGAGCCGTTGTAATGAAAAGATTTCCACTGCCATCGTATTTTGCTAGAAGTACCAAGCATAAAAGCTTCATGCTTCAAGCTGAGTAAGCATGATTAATTCAGTACATTTTAGTAGCGAAGGCACATTAAAGACTAAACGACTTAAAAAAGAACTTAAAGGAGATTTGAGGTAAATCATACCCTGTATCAAGTTGATTATTATGTTTTCCCATTGAGGTCCAATCTTCAGTGGTTCCAGGTCTGTCAACATCACCGGCTTGGATGACAGATTCCTTATTAGATGGTTAGTAGGCGTCTCAGACAGCTTCAACCAATCAATTTACAGATTCTGCTTATTAAATGACAATAAAATTTAGCATTTCATTAAGCGTGCTGATCTTAATAATCAAGATTAACTTCCTTATATTTTCGAATTGAAAGGAACTCCCCAATTTGTTTTCAGCTGGCCAATGGTGCAAATATAGCCAGGGTAGTGAAAAGAAGAACGAAAAAATCTTCCTTTCAACCAATGCCGTCGAAATGAAGCTTCAAGAACACCAGCATCATGAATTCCATTTGAAGTAATTCCTGAAGCACATCACCTTTCGTTGACATAATTTAGATAAGCAATCAATAAAAGCCTCGTGGATCAATATGGATTAACAACATTATAGGAGAAAAATGAATAGATTACTCAATTCAATTGAAGATGCAGCGATAACAATCATGTAAACGAGCACACCAATGTTGTTGACTATTACACAGAGTTGTAATAACATTCTTCAATACTTTCCAAAAGCATCCCCCATAAGACCTGCACATGATTTTGTAACTCTGTAAAGGCAGCAAACAATTGTGAAGATTTAATTTTTACTGAACAAGAAAGCTCAATCTTCTTTTTCTCTCTCTATCCATCGTCATTCATTACAAAAGGAACAAAAATGAATCAGAATAAGTAAAAAAATTCTAACCCATTAATAATTTATCTGAAGTAAACAAAAAACAAAGGAAAGAAATGAAAATTACCTTGTTTTGAAGTGGAATCATCTTGAAGATCAAGAACAGCCACGGGTATTGAAGCAGTATTCCTTCTCTGAGCTGTGCATTCTCTGGAAATTAAAAAGAACAATAAGGTAATTCCCCAAAAAGATACAGTAAACACCGATGGATGAATCTGGTTTTAAAAAAATTTACATGAATCCCAAATACTGTTAATACCGCCTTAATCTGCCCTTGCGGCTTCCCAAGAGATGGTTCCAGTTCCCCGAATCTGATTTTAGACTCTGTTTCATTTCTATTTTATTTTTATTTTTTGGGAGTGGGATATAGTCAAGAGGAACAAACATTAATTTTATGTTTCCAAGAAACAATTACCAAGTTCCAATGTTACAAGTAAAAACACATTCGAAAATGAAAGTGATTTATCTCTCAAGAGTTATAAATGCCCAATGAGAAAATGAAAATTGATATATTTCAAACCAGCTAACATATCATCTCTATCTTAACAAGTGTATTGCCAGAGAGTTTTTTAGCCATCTCTATAATTCAAGAACCTAAATGAACAGTGTCGAAAATTCTTTTCTTTAGTACAAACTCCAAATGAAAAGTTAAAAATAGAAGATAAGAAATAGACTGTGGTGCCAAATTGAAAAATAACTAAAACCTTAGTATATTTTTCAGTTTCTGGTTGCTGGAATTATATATTTTTGTAACAAATTTTGAATGGGAAGCAAATCATACTATTAGGCATCAAAATTCAAGATATATCATCATCAAAAATTAGCTTACTACTCTAGCACTTTTTGATTTATCATCATTACCACTCTAGCACTTTTTGACTTATCATCATTTCCATCTTCTTCATCTTCTGAGATTTTCCTGTACGAGAAAAATACAAGCAATTTAATCTCAATTTTCAAATATCATAACAAATAAGAAAGCAAGAATCTTATAGCTTCACAAACCTTCTTTTGGCAGCAGATGTATCCTCCGCAGCAGCACCTGAACCACCTAAATCAGGAACCCTGCTGACGGTGTCCTTAAGAAAATCAAACGCATTAAAGCTCTGCACACATTACTTCCTGAGAAAAGCTAGGATAGAGTCAAATAATTGTGAGTTGACATATGTACAATGTATTTCCAAACCACATCAAAAGGAAGGAACTTCCAGAACTTATAGGTGCAAAGAATTCACAGTTTTTGCTCCAATTCTTAGGGTAATCTCATAAGTCTGGTCACAAAGATCTTGCAGATACAGTTCGAGGGCTTTAGCTGCATATAACACAATAGAGGTATAAAGCAGCAAAACTAACGTATCCTGAAGGAAGAATGAAAAACAACAACAATACAACAAGACCAATTCTGTGATTTAACATCCCCAAACAATTCAAAAATGGAAACACAACAGGATTATTGGAATCACATATAGAATAAGAGCGGTACGGCCATATCAATCTTCCCTATGTCCTCATCAACTTGCATAATCTTCTTTATACGAACCTCCAAAATGAAGTTTCAATGAGATAATTTGACAAAACAATTCATCTAGTGTTAGTCATTTAAATAATATCTGATTTCCTAATTTGTCAACTCGTGCATAATTAATCGCCATAGTAATTGGTGGATAACCGTAAGGAATTTTGAAACCCTCCAAAACGGTAACATAAGCTAATGGCATGTCATTTTAGAAAAACTGCTGTCTCCTTCACCTTTTGTAAAACATGTTGAAAGCTTATTGCTATGGAGGTTTAGTTTTATGGTCTTCGATGGACAGGAAATTATGCAGATCAATATAACCATCAAACAAAAAATAACAGCAAAATATAAAAAAATAAATAACAAATCACATAACTTGGCCATATTTAACTTGGAGTGTAATGATAGATTATGCTTACATGAATAATCAATTAAAAAACTGATTGGAAAAATACCAATTTAAATGAACTTTTTTCAGATATTCACAAGCAAACACTTTTCTTTTCCTCCCCACTTTCTCCTTGAGCTGAAGACCTACACTAACCTAACTATGCAAAGACAATCATTGGCGAAAATATGAACGCAGAAATCAGCCTCCAGTTCATGAAGCTTCTGATAGAAGACTTAGGCACTTTAACTGTAAATTATTGTTTTCTAAAGAAAAGAAAAAGCATTCAGAATAAACATGATTCTTTAATATTTCATTTATCAAACTAATTAACCTACATAAAGCGACATTGGACTCTATTAATCTTCAAAACCAAAATCAATTTCATTGTTTTCAACTGATGGTATACCCAATTGGCCAATATGAAGAGAAAACAACTCACTTAGTCTTCATAACCAAAATTCATACTTACATACACAAATAGAGAGTGTGAGAGCGTATAAGAGATAGCTTACTGCTGGAAAACGAGTATCAAGCATGTTTCTCACAGCGTCAAGCTATCAACCAACTCCAACTCCTGAAATTCTGAAAAAAGTCGCGGTTAAAACAATTCCACTTTTTCAAAACCAAAATCAATTTCATTGTTTTTCATCTGATTACACAATATGAAGAACAAAAACGACTCAATTAGTCTTCATAGCCAAAATTAATGCTTACATATACATATAGAGAACGCGAGAGCATACAGGAGAACCCACGGTTGGAATACGAGTATCAAACTTCTCTTATGGCGTGAAGCTGTCAACCAACTCCAATTCCTGAAATTCTGAAACAAAGAGTCGTAGTGAAAATAATCCACTTTTTTGCAAGTAGAAAATTCGATTACGCATTGCGCGGACGAGTTCTCCCGGCGCTTTGCTCCGCACTTCGCGGAGACATATATGAAAAGGAAATATTGTGTTCTTGCGGCGATAGAGACAAATATTTTACGATTTAGTTAAAATAATGTCAAAAAACCTCCTTCATAAGACAGTTTGGCCGAGTGGTCTAAGGCGCCAGATTTAGGCTCTGGTCCGAAAGGGCGTGGGTTCAAATCCCACAGCTGTCACCAAATTGTTTTGTCCATTCAATATTTTTTAGCTTCTGTCTATTAATTTATGTTTCTGTTTTCAAGTAGATTAATTTATTTCTGACAATCACTAGTAAAACATGCATAAATTTCCCTATGAAAGAACACATTTGAATTCAGTAGATTAAAAGAAGTAAATTTGCTTAAATAGTTGTGCGAGCACGAATATTCTCTGTTTGATTAGAGAAGCACAGGCTTCGAAAGCATTTACAAACAAAATCACAAAGATCCATCTGGCATCGCTTGTTGATTGGAACAATGCCAAGCACACTACAACATGTTATTTGGTCCTCCATCCTTGGGTACAACTGTGCAAACTCCGTGCCTCGTGGGCTTATAAGCACGTTGAACTCTCTCTCATTAACTGCATTAAAAAGCGAATCTACCAAATGTGGTTGTGATAAAACCTCTCCAACCTCCAAGTTCCTGATCTCACTCTGCATTCATTCACACTTGTAAAAAATCAGCCTCAGTTTTAGTCTGCTCACAGCTAACACCCATCATTCAAACAATTTTTCCAGTAACTAAAAAACGTGCTGGCTATTTCTGAAATATAATTCAGAATGCAACCATCCCATGTAGCTCATGTAACACAACATTGTTTGAACATGGTTCCATTTACAACCTCAATTCCATCTAGACGAATTCATATTGCAAATGGATTGGACCTCTTTAATCTCTATAAATAGAGATTATATGGAACCAAAAATCCATAACATTAATTCTACCATAATGCCCAAATTTAAAGAAAAATTTTGTTTTTTTCCTTTCATATATTCAGTCTAGAATTAGTTTTTGATTTAACTAAAAGAATATCCACACACTGATATAGTATTGACTTTGGAGAATATAATAGAAGAATTGAGAGTTTGAAGCATCCAATTCTTAGAATTGAAAAATGGAAGTTCGTAATCCAAAAAGTTAGAAGTTCATAATTAATATTTTATCGAAAAATTTATTAGTGAATTTTTCTAAATTTCATATTTTTATTTATAACATACACGCAAACATCTATAAACAATATTAAATTCTTGAATTAAAGAAAATATTGATTTTCTAGGTAATTCGTGATCTAAATTCGAACAATTGGTATCAATGCAATCCAGATTGTTCACGTGCTTGTTATTTCTGAATCTTAAGTGCATATCTTAGTCGAACGATGTCTAGGAATAATTTATTATATGATAATTGAATGATTGAAATTATTTTAAGATGTGATCTGATTATTTATGGTGAGTTCAGGATTGTAATTTGTTATTTCGAGTCTATAAAAAAAGTACGTGGATTACGATTTCATATTTTTATTTATTTTGTTTTTTCAATTTCAAGATTGTAATTTAAAGGTTAGAATTTATGTACAAAGAGTTTTATAAGTGCTGCGCTGTCGGGATAGATTGGGCTTAGAATTATTTTTACATATAAGGTGATGAAGTCCAATTGTTGTTCGAATTGCTACCATTGGATCCTTGAATATTTCGTTTTGCAAAAGATTTGAATTTGATATCGGGCTTGAACTCAATTAGTTTTAAATTTTATTTCTGAGTCATTTTTGGGGCCAAAATTGATTGTTAATTTATTGGTTATGAATGTTGTAAATTTGAGAATATTATCATTCTGGGTTTCATAATATATAGAGAAAGAATACAAATATTATATGTTTACAATATTTTTAAATTCTCACGGGAAAAACCAATCCAACTAAGTTGTAGAGAATAATCAAATTTATATAGAGAATGTCCATACCCTTATAGTTGAGTTTTAATTGATGTAGAATGTCAAAATCAGAGTCCAACACGGAAAAGGACAGAAAATCTTGCATGGGCGAAACAGGTAGGGGGCGCTGTAGTGCCCAGCATGAAGTAGAACCTTGTCGCCACGGCGCCCACTTTCTAGTCCTTTACTTCAAAATCTCGATTTTTCTTCATCCCAATGTCATCTTCAATTCCAACACAAATTCCTACTCCCAATGGGATTTCAAGTAAAATTTCAATTAGAATTCGTCAAGTAAACTTAAATAGGATTCAACAATAGTATTTCAAATAGAATTCTTAATGTGCACTTTAATGAGAACTCTCAATTATCTTCAATAAAGAATTCGGGTTACATCTAAATTGTTATTTTGGATAAAGGATTCATATTTTATTTTTTATATTGAAGTTACTCATATCAATTACAACAGTGATGGTATATACACACAATAAACATTACTCCTATTTTGGCATACACATCTTACTATAATTTATAGATAATTTTGGCTCTGATTGATTATGTTGACACCGTAATGTAGGAATTCACATCCCTTAATTTGATCCTTTAATTCTTCTGTAGACAACTAATGCAAACACTCCCCCTTAAGTTGGTGCGTATATGCCTATCATGCCCAACTTGCCAATTGAGTAGTGAAAACTCCTATTACATGTAGCCTTTGTTAGAATATCTGCCAGCTGGTCTTCAGATTTCACAAAAGGGAAGCAAATTTTCTTAGCTTTGAGATTCTGTTTGATAAAATGTCGATCAACTTCTATATGCTTGGTGTGATCATGTTGAACTGAGTTATGTGAAATATCAATCGCCACATTGTTATCACAAAATAGATTCATCTCGTAATTAGGAGCAAATCCAATCTCAAATAAAAGTCTTTTGAGCCAAAGGAGCTCGCATAGTCCTTTCGCCATTCCTCGAAATTCTGCTTCTGCACTTGATAACGCCACTACCTTATGTTTCTTACTCCTGCAAGTAACTAAGTTCCCTCCAATAAATGTGAAATAGCCTGAATTAGATTATCTATTTGATACGCTTCCTGCCCAGACAACATCTATATAGCCTTTAACATTTAGATGATCATTCTTTGAAAATAGAAGTCCTTTTCTAGGGGACGACTTCAAGTATTGGAGAATTTGCATTACAACATTCATATGATCTTCACTCGGACAATGCATGTACTGGCTCACCACGCTTACCGCATAGGCAATGTTAGGTCGAGTGTGTGACGGATAAATCCATTTACCAACCAGTCTCTGATATCTATCTCTGTTTGTTGGAACTTGGTCTGGATATTCCCCAAGTCGGTGATTCTGGATTATAGGTACATCAGCAGGCTTGCAATTCAGTAGCCCGACTTCAGCTAATAGATCTAGTACATATTTTCCGCTGAGAAAAGAATATCCCATGATTAGATCTAGCAACTTCGATTCCCAAGAAGTACTTGAGCACTCATAAGTTCTTCATTTCGAGCTTTGATGCTAACTGATTTTGAAGTCTTACAATCTCGTCTACATCATTTCCTATAATGATCATATCGTCAACGTAGACAATTAGTGCTGTGATCCTACCTTGTCGGTGTTTCAGAAATAGAGTGTGATCAAAGTTACTCTGTTTGAAGCCATATTTCTTCATTGCCAAACTCAGTTTCCTGAACCAAGCTCGAGGAGATTGTTTCAAATCATATAAAGTCTTCTGCAATTTGCACACGACCTTTGCTTCAGAGCTTGCCATATATCTAGGAGGGATATCCATGTAAATTTCTTCTTCGAGATCACCATGAAAGAAAATGTATTCTTCACATCGAGCTGATGTAATGGCCAATCAAGATCTTCAACAAGAGATAATAGGACTCTAATCGTGTTCAGTTTAGCCAATGGTGAGAAGATTTCTTGATAATCAACTCCGTATATTTGGGTATAACCTTTGGCAACTAATCTTGCTTTGTATCGTTCAATGGACCCATCCGCCTTATATTTAATGGAGAAGACCCATTTGCATCCCACCGTCTTCTTTCCTTTGGGTAGTGAGACGAGTACCCATGTCTCTTTTTTTAGTAGGGCATCTAAATCTCTTCCTTCATAGCTTGAACCCATCTATGATCTCTTACTGCTTCTTCAACTGTAATAGGAATGTGATGAGATGAAAGCTTGTCAGCAAAACTTTTCACTGGTTTAGGGAGCTTATCAGTGGATATATAGTTGGCAATAGCATATTTCAAACGTTGTTCTTCAATCTCAGGAGAGTATCAATTTGGTAGCTTACCACGATTATGCCTGAAAGGTAACTCATAGCCAACAGGAGCACAGGTATTTATGGTGTTGGAAATTTGAGGTGTAATTGGAGAGCTATGAGAGTTTACCTCAGTGGTACTCTCAGGAGAAGGGTCGATGGCATGAGGTTGCATATTCTTTGCATAACCCCCAATTATAGCAGACCAAGAAACCAGATTCTTCACAGGCATCTGGTCAAATAATTGCCTCACCTCGTTCATGTTTCCAGATTTAGCATAACCATCTAACGTGATGGTCCATGAAGACACATTCTTATGAGGCATTTTCTCAAAATACTCCTTTGACTTCTCCATTTCTCCCACTTTACAGAACCATGCTGTCATCAAATTCCACATCCTCACATCCCGATCTGGTGATGTTTCAAACAGAATATGAGCGGCACCAATTTCACTAACATCCACATAGCCAGAAACCATTAGGTTCCAATCAGCTAAATCCTTAACAGGCATTGCTTTAAAATCCTTCGTGCCTCTACACATGGAGAGATTTGGGGGCGGTGGAATGGTGTCTTCCGGCCATATCCATTCACTAAATTACATACATACACAATCTGCCATCATCTCAGCACTACGCTACTACTGCTAAATAAGAATTGAACAAACATTTCACACTGGGTATTGATTCAATTCAATGGAGGAGGTAGCCGGAGAAGAAGGCAGAGGGAGGAGGAGGCAAAAAGAGAGAGAGCATTTCTCTCTCTTTCTTTTATTTTTAATGTTAATAAGGCTTTTGGACTTATTTGCACTTTTTAAAAATGGGAGTATAATTGCAATTTTTTTTTTTTTTGTTTTACTTAAATTGTAGGGTATATTGATCATTTTATATTAAAAATTAGTGAAAATAACATTTTCCGCTATGCAACGCCAAAATATGGGTGAAAATGCAAAAATTTAAAACGTAAGGACATTTTGTACACAATAAACCAAACGTATGGATTTTTGTGCTATTAAGCCTTTAAAATAATCTAATGATCTAGATATCTTAAAATCTTTTTGAAAATCACATCCAAAACCACCCCAATTAAGGTTTTAATATATCTACACCATTAGATTAAATTAAATTAAGAGTTAAGATGATTAATTAAAAGGAGATCGTTCCACCTGTCAAAAATATTTACTACCCATAATTTAAGATAATCTAACGGTCTAAATGTATGAAATCACTATAATCACGTTCAAACACACCCAGTTAAGGTTTGAATATATCATCTATACCATTAAATTAACTCAAGATAAGAGTTAAGAATATTTGTCAAATTCATTACTTTCTTGTCTTTAGTAGTTGATGTGCTCGTTTTTTTTTTTTTTTTTTATCACGAGCATGTTTTGCGCATCATGCACTATTTCCTTTCAAGTCGAGAAGGTTTAGTTTTGCTTCTATTTGCAAAGCAGCAGCTTTTTGTGACTTAAGCCAAAATTAGTCTAAAATCTGTGTCTTTTCTTGATGATAAAATAATTTTTATGACATTTTAGTTTCGCCCTCGATGAAGATTGTCAAGGATACAATAAATTCCGACGTGCCCAAAGGCTTAAATGTCGGGTTGATGTCAACAATAGGAAGTGTTAGGCAATTTAACGAAATTACTACAATTTGCCCACTCCGACAAACAAGTCTAGAATCATGGAGTCAAATCCGGTCCATCTCTTTTTGCAGCAAACAATTATTTTTGAGCTTTATAATTAATTAATTTTGTGACACGCCATCTTTCATTTGACTCATGCACCAACTTGTAAAATTGTTAGAATTCCTCTTTTATGACTTGGCCCGTTTTGGGAAAGCTTTTGAAACATTAAAAGTTGATTCTAAGATTGAGGAACTGCTTTTGAATATATTCGTATTACTTCTTTTAAAGTGCTTTGTCCGACTAAAAGAATTTTAGAAGAAATTGATGTCCTGCCTAATGGGACTTAAAATACATTTATTAATGAAACGTTAGATACTTAATTTCGTCTAGTTTGGTCACTGATTGATGGAAAATTTTTTAGTACTCTCGAAATATAAGTACTCAATACTTTCCATCACTATTTAATTAACACGTATATTAAGTTA